>CM059872.1:1887656-2047275 GCA_030490815.1 Acer saccharum
GATGCATTCAATTCCCACACTTGCATTCATGTATGATAGTTTAAGTGTGGTGTAATCGTTTCCGTTTGTATGATCGGAAAACATCGCGCTTGCACAATGGTGTGATGTCTTAGCGCGACGGTTGACCACTTGAGAAGGTCTCATTCTTCTCTTGGATAAGTGGTAGTTTTGGTTTGGTAGTTAGAGTATTGTGTCGAGTTTCAAAAGATTGAATTTCAATGTTTAAATGTTTTCAAAACTGACGTTGTATGGTTCTTGGGACCGTAACTTTTTATAAAAAGATTAAATGAGTTTAATAAAACTTTGGACAAACTAGACACCCATACCT
Source organism: Acer saccharum (assembly GCA_030490815.1). Taxonomy (NCBI): domain Eukaryota; kingdom Viridiplantae; phylum Streptophyta; class Magnoliopsida; order Sapindales; family Sapindaceae; genus Acer; species Acer saccharum. Next base: position 1,887,985 of record CM059872.1, read on the forward strand.
TTCCAACGGTATATTATCATAATATTCATTATTGGATTGGTTTAAATCCAAAGTGAACACCAAAACAGGGCAACTAGGTTATCCGTTTCTGACCTGGGTCACACTATTGACCATAACGTTTCTACAGAACATTGAAATGTCATTTTGTAATTGGAGTAGAAAATAGACAACCATACTTTTCCAACGATATATCATACGAAAGGTTTCGATGTCGTTTGGTGTTTTGAGGTGCTGAAGTTGAAGCTGATGCACGTCGCACCCAAACCGCTGTCACTCGCCCTACGTAGAGCGGGCTCCTGATTGATTTTGCAATCCGCCTACACTCTGCCCAAAATCCGCCCTACGTAGATCGGTTTGCACGGAAACTTTTTGAAAATTTTCCAAAACGACATAGCTTCAATTGGACATCATATAGATATATATATATATATATATATGCCTCTTTGACTTAGGTCAATCTTGACTCAAAGAACCCATTTTTTGATTGAGAGGATTTTCAAAGAGAGAAATTCACCAAGAACTCATCTTTGATCATCCAAACCATTTCCACAGAATAATCACAACTAAGCACATCTAGGATCATCTAGTATGTGCTAATGAATGGGTCTTCTTCAACACATATGGTATGATTTGTTGAACACTATATCTTACATAATTAGTGTTTTAATTTATCAATATCATTTTTATTACTTGTATATATTTAGATAAATCTACATACATGATTGAGATATGTGTGATTGGGTATTGTGATAGCTAGGATTTTCGTGTTTATCTAACATCTAGCTTTGATCTCATTAAAATGATTGAGATTATTTTTATAGCATTGTATCTAGGATTGGTTATCCTTAACATAGGTAAGCTTATGCCATGACATATAGCTATTTGATATCTATGATTGATTTTATTGTCATCATATAATCCTAGATAAGCATTTGGGTACCCTAGCATTATTTGGATTTGGATATCATGCAGATTCACTTAGGGTTGGATCTCTTCGGAGAAGTAAGTCTTGTGTGATGAGGGATTAGGTCGTACACGGGATAGGTGTTCACATGAGCAAATTGGAGTAGATCCACCATTACGGCCTGCGGGTAGTGGTAGTGGGTTATTGATCGGGATTAGGTCGTAAACGAGATTAGGTTGTTAACGCTATCATAATTAGTGGATTCGAGGTTCGAGTGTGGCGCACTTACCACCCCATGGTTTTTCCCAGTTGTGGGTTTCCACGTAAAAATCAAGCGTCGTTTATTTCCGCACCTTTACACTTGATTTATTGTTTGTGAATTGGGGTTATATTGTAATTTGACTAATCCGAAAAATTTGGTAATAACGGATTAAACAACCCATTCACATACCCTCTAAGTCATATTAAAGACACGCACGCGAATAGGGAATTTAATAATTCCTTCAATTGGTATCAGAGCGGGTTCCTGGATATACTAAGGTGACCTTGCTCATTTGGTGTGTTGTGCATTTTGTGTGATTTTTTGAGTATTTCATACATTTTGCATTTTTCTCATTGCATTCATTTGACTCAAACACTATGAGTGAATTTGAGAGAGAAGAAATTGACTCCGATGAGGAAGTGACTCTCTTTATTGAGAGATTTAGGAGATTGTAAAAATCTCAAAAGAGGATGACTCTAAGGTGAAAGAGGAGAAGAAGAGACCCGTCAAAGAAGAAAGGGGAAGCTTTGATCGCTACTTGGAAAGATAGCGAAGTTGAAGTAGTTGAAGGGATGTTCCACAAGCTCGGTTAAGTGTGAAAACAACTACTTCACATTTCGATTTCCTACAAAGAAGATTTCAAGATTGGAAACCGACGTGGAGCATGCTTGAGAGAAGCAAGCCTTGAAGAAATGACTCTCACAAGCTCAAGTGAGAGATGCTTCGATCATGGTATTTCATGGTTCGAGAACTCTTGTGTTAATTGGTGGAAACCAAGAGTTCATTGGCTCCCTTCAAAAGTCTTTGAAGGAGAAATAAAATGATATCCTTAAATGGAAAAGGATAATCCAACTTCATGCCAAGATGACTCACTTGAATGATGAAGTGAGGTGTGTAAAAAGATTAAAGGCAAGTTGAAGATGGAACTGAAGAGGCAAGAACATCTCTTGCTAAGATGACTTCGGGTTCGGACATGGGTGACTCCTTAAAGGTAGACATAGTTGATGTGTCTAAATACGAGAAGGAGATTGAAGATTGTCATCAAAGGATGATGACAATGAAGGATAAGCTTGCCAACAAAGACATCTCTTTGAAGATTGCCAAGGAAAGAGAGATGAGGCACCTTCAAGAATTGAAGAAGGGTAAGATCTTGCAACCTTAAGCTTAAGGCAAGTGCAAAGCATCACCTCCTCGTCATCCTAGAAGGAAGATTGGCCAAGTGAAGATGCCAACTAAGGGTGTAGCTCAACCTCATCCTCCAAGAGCTAAACACCTACTAAGTTTTGCTCTACCTAGGCCTAACCAACCAAGGAAGCAAAACAACCCGGTTCAACATCAAAGAAAGAGAGAACCGGTTTAACCATAAAAGCACCAACATCCGGCTAATGCTCCAAAGAAAAGCCATCCGGTGCACCATCAAAGACAACCTCATCACAATGGCAATGCCTCGAAAAGAGCCCAAAGCTATGGTATGAATTCTTCTTTTATACCTACTTGTCATTATTATGGTATGATTGGTCACATAAGACCAAAGTGCTTTAACTACAAAGAAAAATGTAGGGCGCAAAGCATGATAGAGAGGAAGAGGCTTAGAAGAGCCCATTTACATGTGCCTAGGATATCTTTTGTTTATAATCCTAGGATTTTACATAACATGCAATTTTTGACCACTAGGAATGCTAATGTGTCACCTAAGTGGATAAAAAATGATGAACCCGCCTGCTACGAGACTAACAAGTCTCCAATAGGTTCAACTAGGTCCAATGGACTTAGTAGGTCTTTAGGACCTCATGCCCTTCATTGAAGAGGTATGGAATTTGACCCCATGTAGGGAACTCAAGCAAAGAGAGCATTTGCATGCTTGTTGCATGCAAAAATTTGAAATATTTATGCTTCTTTATGAAATTCCCTTAAGCAATATAGTGTAAAATATACCTAGAGGGGGGGGGGGGGGGGGGGGGGGGGGGGGGGTGAATAGGTATTTACTCAAATTCTTCCAATATTAAAAATAATGCGGAATATAACAAAGAAAATGCACACTTGATTAGATTTAGCAAATGAATTGATTTCACTAATACAAGAGTTAATCAATTTACAAGATATGCAATCAAAGTAAGATATGGAAGATAAAAAAAAATAAAAACAAAAATGAACACAAGTGTTTTTACGTGGTTAAAACCTCAAAGAGGAAACATTCACGGGTTAATACCACAACCACCGGCAAAGCAATCCACTATATGAAAAGGACTTACACACTCAAGCTATCAACACATGATATCCGCTCAAGCTATCAACTCCTAATCTATCCTCGGGCTAGTGAATCACCAAGCCTACTTCCTATCCGAGATGTATCCTACACCTCTAGAAAGCAACTTCCTATCCAAGACGCTCACGCCTCTGGGAAGATTTCTTGCTTGCCTATCTGGATTCTCCCGACCCTAGACAAGTCTCCCTTGCTTGATTATCTGAGTCCTCCCGACTCTAATCAAGACTCCATTGCTCTATCCACAAAGCTTCACTCACTTTGCTAGAGACTTCAACCTAATGCAAGGCTATGATCTAAAGTGATGCAAGTGATGCAAACACAAACAAATTAAGCTAGATGATCAATCAAGCAAAATGTACATGTTCAATGACAATCTAGAATATACTTCCAACACACAATCACAAAGATTATCTAGAAATCAAGACATGTAAATCAAAAGAACAAGGTATGAATATTCAATATATCACACTAAAAACCTAGTTCTTAGATCATGAAATTAAACATAGAAAATAACATGAAGCACATCACACATACATTTTCTAGAATCAATTTCATGATAAATCAAGTTTAGCACATATATGTTCAAAACAAATCACAAAGTTAAATCTCAATTAACAAATGATCAAACACCCCTAGCATATGATCTAACATGCTTCTCAACAAATTTCATCAATCAAATAGTAGAATCAAAAGAAGATCAAAGATGAAATTGAAAAAGAAGAAGTTGAACAAACAACCTTGACCTCGGACTGAAATCGATCAACTGAGAAAAATAGTGAAGTCAGCTGCCTCTGAAAATGCTTGCGGCTTATAGCTCTCTTCAAGACCAACAATTTTGGCTTTTGAATCGATTGATTTCGAGTTCGTATGAGAAAGTTATGATCAAAATAAGAAAACAAAAATTGGAGAAAACTGCAGAAATTTCGTGAAAAATGTTCTTGAAAATCCACCAAGTGTAGAGGGAAGGAGAGGAGTTTAAAAGGAGGAAAGAGAAGGTTTTTTCAGGGCCAATCACCATGAGCCATGTCACCCTCCCGTGGGCGGCGCGTGGGCCTCACGGGACCAGAGAGGGTCCCTGGCCGTGGGCCCCACGGCCTCCCTCACGGGGAGGGGCACACGTGGTCTCATGGCCACTCTAGCCTCTCTCGTGCACTCTCACGTTCTTCAGCTATATCTTGGACATCCGAACTCCGATTTTGAATCCATTTGTGGATTACGAATTATGACTCCCTCACGCATGACTACGACTATAATACTTTGAAAAATGGTTTGAGAAATCATCTCGGAAAACGATGATTAAGTCAACTTAACGAATGAGAACGAAAAGTAGCATAGTCACATTGTTTGGACTCGAAACCTTATGAATGAGTAACCAAAACGATCGGAACTCAATAAGACATTAAATAAGAACATGTTCAAGTCCTAAACACAAAATACACAAACAAATAAACACATATTCACACAAGCATGCCATATCAAAGAGATAGTCACAAGCATGCAATTTCACAATGTTTGTATATACAAGATCAATGCATGAGCATACTACGAAGTGTGTGAATGTGTTATACCAAATGTTTGAACCACGATGCAGGGGACACACATGTATGAATTGTGTGTGTGTGTGCTAACGCCTTGCAAGAGGATGGAAGTCAAGATATACCTTTGACGCTTTTCACCTCTTGAAGACGACTTTTGCACTAGACGTTGCTCTTCACTTTTTAAGCTTCCTTTCTTCAAATAACATCCTAAGCAACAACTAATACAAACATAGAGTGTTTTGCAATGGAATCAAGCCAATACAAATCATAAACCTTACACTTTATTAATTGCTTGAGTAGCTTGGTTGCACATATGCTTATATGTTTTTACTTCAATAAGTGTGAACCTTGCTTGTATTGCAATCCATGTCATATTTTTGTTCAAACATGCATTTTTGGACTAGGAGATAAACATAGGAAGTACTCTTTAAATGACCTATAATGATCTCCATGACATGATAATTGTTAAATGACATGCTTAAAATGAGGAAAAGCATGATTTTATATGACATGCTTAAAATGTGAAAAGCATGATTTCAAATTACATGCTAAAAGTGAAAAGCATGAATTGTTGATTACATTTTCTTAAATGCAAAAATAATGTGTGAAAAGCAAATGAGACTCAAATGAAAATTAAAATGTCTCTCTTTCCTTACTTGTGGAACATGGCTACTATCATACGGGTATCTTACCCGGAAAAATCGAATAGGGTGCAAAAAGTCGCTCATGCCATGTTTGGCTTGTAAGGTTGGATATAGTTGCTCATTAAAATTGAATTATTTGTAATATTTATATCCTTGCTTTTATTCATGACAAATGGTGAAATTGGTTTGAATTCCTTAAGGAAACCTTTGTCATTTGCTTTGCCAAATATCATTGATTTTTGGATTTGAATGCAACATGTCTTGCATGCAAAACATCTAATCACACATTTTTCTTTAAATAAATCTCCTTGCTCTCTCCAATTAATTGAGTTGCAGAAAATGCATTTTATGATTGTGCAAATGACTTGTATGCTATTATCTCTCTTTGCTACAAGTAACCCAGTTAGGGGCTACTCCTTTGCCCATCTTATGACAAAAGGGGGAGTAGTATGTAGTTAGGGGGATAATGCTTATTGCTAAATTATTGTAGCATTCTTGCATGATTGGGGAGTTTACTTATTTGAGGGAGAGTAACCCGTTGAGGGGAAGCATTTGCATTACACATACATTGCATGACGTTGTGCTTAAATTCTTATTACAAATGCTTGTTTTATCTCACATGATTTATCTCACATGATTAATCTCACAAACACTTGTCTAGAAAGTGTAGTTCTTATTGTGCAGGGATGATTTATTCTACAAGAGATGGTTTGCATGAAGATATAGTTTGATTAGGCTTCTCTCTTGTAATTTAGAATAAATTATTGTTGACCCTTAGCTTTTATTTTGTGAGGATTAATGTGAGTGGTGGTTTTGTCACGAAATAGCCAAAGGGGGAGATTGTAAGGATTCCTATTTATTGATTGGCTTATTTCATGGATAAACCACATATTGAGGCTTGATGTAAGGGTAGCTTAGGTTTTTGATGGTTGGTGTTTTGCACAACCAAGGCCCGCTCAAGACCTCAAAAGAAGAAGCACCAAATGTATATTCTAGTGCTTTCTTGCTTTGAAGAGATCTAGTTGCACACATACACAACTCATGCATAAATCTTATTCTTATATGTTATGTGTTTTTATATGTATGTATGCATGTTCTTGAACATCTCTTCTTGCATGTTTTAATTAATTGCATTTAGATTATTAAAATGCCATGACATGTTTAGACATTAGGATGCAAAGCCATGAATTTTATTCATGCATGTTGAATTGAATGCATCTTGTTCTATGATAATGCCGTGACATGTTAGGCGTTAGGATGCATTCAATTCTCACACTTGCACTTCATGTATGATAGTTTTAAGTGTGGTGTAATTCATTTCTGTTTGTGTGATCAAAAACGTCCACACTTGTACGATGGTGTGCATGTCTTAGCGCGATGGTTGACCACTTGCAAAGGTCTCATTCTTCTCTTGGATAAGTGGTAGTTTTGGTTTGGTTGTTTGGAGTAATGTGTCTAGTTTCAAAAGATTGAATTTCAATGTTTAAATGTTTTTCAAAACTGATATTTGTATGGTCTTGTGACCATAACTTTTTATAAAATGATTGAAATTGAGTTTTGTAAATTTCTGGACAAATTAGACACCCATACGTTTCCAACGGTATATTATTCGTAATATTTCATTACCGTTTGGATTGATTTTGAAATCTCCAAAGTGACCACCAAAACAGGGCAACTATGTTGTTGTCCGTTTATGACCTTTGGTCACTCTATTGACCATAACGTTTTCTACAGATATCGAAATGTCATTCTGAAAACTGGAGTAGAAATTAGACATCCATACCTTTCCAACAATATATCATATGAAAGGTTTCGATATCTTTTGGTCATGTTTTGAGGTGCTTGAAGTTGAAGCTGATGCACTGTCGCGCTCAAACCGCTGTTCACTCACCCTACGTAAAGCGAGCACCTGATTGATTTTTCAATCCGCCCTACACCCACCCAAAATCCGCCCTATGTAGAGCGGTTTGCGCGGCGGAAACTTTTTGGAAAATTTCCAAAACGACATAGCTTCAATTGGACATCATATATATATGCCTCTTTGACCTTAGGTCATCTTTATAACTCAAAGAACCCATATTTTTGATTGAGAGGATTTTCAAAGAGAGAAATTCACCCAAGAACTCATCTTTGATCATCCAAACCCATTTCCATATGCATAAATCACAATCTAAGCATCATCTAGGATCATCTAGTATGTGCTAATGCATGGGTCTTCTTCAACACACATGGTATGATTTGTTGAACACTATTATCTTACATAATTAGTGTTTTTACTTATCAATTTTATCTCATTTATTACTTTTATGTGTTTAGATTAAATTCTACATACATGATTGAGATTATGTGTTGATTGGGTTATTGTGATAGCTAGGATTTTCATGTTTATCTAACATCTAGCTATTTGATCTCATTAAAATGATTGAGATTATTTTTGATAGCTATTGTATCTAGGATTGGTTATCCTTAACATAGCTAAGCTTTATGCCATGACATATAGCTATATTTGATATCTAGGATTGATTTTATTGTCATCATATAATCCTAGATGAGCATTTAGTGTACCCTAGCATTATTTGTATATTTGGATATCATTGCATATTCACTTAGGGTTTGATCTCTTCGGAGAAGTAAGTCTTGTGTGATGACCGGGATTAGGTATTCACATGAGCAAATTGGACTAGATCCACTTTTACAGGCCTGCGGGTAGTGGTAGCGGGTTCTTGACCGGGATTAGGTCGTAAACCAGGATTAGGTTGTAAACGCTATCACAATTAGTGGATTTAAGGTTCGAGTGTGGCGCACTTACTAGCCCGTGGTTTTTCCCAGTTTGGGTTTCCACGTAAAAATCAAGCGTCGTTTATATTTTCATACATTTACACTTGATTTATTGTTTTGTGAATTGGGGTTATATTTGTAATATTGACTAATCCGAAAAATTTGGTAATAACAGATTAACAACCCATTCACATACCCTCTAAGTCATATTTATAAGACACGCACGCGAATACGGAAATTTAATAATTCCTTTCACCACCTAAGCAACTAACCATTACAAATAAAAAGAGTGTTGCAATGTGAAAGTTCAATAAATAAACGTTCGGTGTGTTCTAAATATATCAAGAGGGGGGGGGGGGGGGGGGGGGGGGGGGGGGGGTGGGGGGTGAATAGATTTTAACTATTATTACCTAATTTTCGCATGCATGTAAAGATTACGAAAATACCCCTAACTAGTCACAAAAATATAGCAAGTGTAATAAGATGCGGAATTTAAATAACACTTGATATATACGTGGAAACCCAACCACTGGGAAAAACCACGGGCTGTTTAGTGCGCCACACTCGAATCTCAAAATCCACTAATTGAAATGGAGTTTACAACTTATGTAGACCTCGTCTAACACTCCGGTCAATAACCCCCCACTTCTACCACGCGGGCCTTTAAAAGTGGCTCTAGTTCTAATTGCTTGAGGCCTAAGCAACCTTAGCCCTAAGACTTAATTCTCAATGAAGAGATTATGCAACCTATGTGAATGTGTATGAATATTCAAATAACAAACAAGGCTAGGGAACCTTAGATGCTTATCTAGGATGATGATATAATCAATTAAATCAACCCTAGATATCAAGAGCTAGATGACATGTCAAATAGCTTAGCTAATCAAGATTAAGCAAAACCTAAATAGCTATCACAATACAACACTCAATCAATTCATCACAATCAATTCTCTTTTCTTGTATTTAGCATATGATCTAAAACATACAAGTAATTTAAAAGAGATGGCTTGATAGTAAAAATACTAAATAAGATGAAATTAATCAAAATCTTACCAAGCAAGTTGTGATGATGCAAACCCATACATGGATGCTTTCTATATAGACATAGAAGATGCAATATGAAATTTGATGCACAAAGGATTTGATTTGAGTGGTTAAAGGTGAGTTCTTTTGTATTTTTCTTTGTTTGAAAAATATTCTAAGTATGAAATCTGAAAATCAACTCACATCCATGACCTAAAGTCATAGAGGCATATATATAGGGTGTCAAAACCAAAGTGGTGCGTTTTGATAAGTTGTCCCTATTTTGCCTTGGGTGCTGTACAAATCGCTGTACGTAGAGCGACTTGTACAGCGCCTACCTGGGAAATGAAGAACATTTCTTCATAGGCGCTATTTGTAAAGCGCTTCTATACAGCGCCTAAACAGCGCCACATGACTGATCTCTCAGGTCTGAGATGGGCGCTGTACGTATAGCGCTTCTGAACAGTGCCCGAACAACGCCTCTTTAAAGTGCATTAGACCTGATGCATTAAAGAGCTAATTTCAACCAGGTCTCATATAGGCGCTGTATGTACAACGCTTTGTGCAGCGCCAACACCATGAATGCAATCCTAAGTCTAGAATGAACATGACTTTGGTCATACAAAATGCAATCATGTAAAGCATGCAAGAAGAGATGTAAATGAACATTAATGAGCATATAATAACAAACACATACACAACATGCAAGAAAATGAATTAAGCATGAGATGTGAGTGTGTGTGTGTGCAACTAATCTCTTCAAAGCAAATTAAGCACATAGAAGTTTACCTTTGGTGCTTATTAACCTTGAGGACATGAGAGGGTCTTGAGCTTGAATATCAATCACTTAAGCTACCCTTACATACAATCCCCAACACGTGGTTTGTCCACGAAATAAGTCAATCAAGATATGGGAATCCTTACACAATGGAATCAAGCCAACACAAATCTAGGATCTTATAGGATCTCATAATATTTTGCTTGATCTTTCTATTCGAGTAAGGATCACCAAGTTGATGATTTTGGTTCACTATGTCCATCAACTTCACCTCGAAATCATTGAAGCACTCATTCTCCTCCATCATAAAGGTCTCAAATTGAGTTTGGAGGACTTGGAGTTTGGAGTCCTTAACCACTTCGGTACCTTCATATGCCATCTCTATGATGTCCCACGCCTCTTTTCCAATCCTAGTGGTTTGAATCAATTTGTATTGATTTTCGTCCATAGCACATAGGATGGCATGCATCGCCTTGTTGTTCCACTTGGAGGCCTCAAACTCTTGAGTGCTTTATTGTGCCTTCGACTTGGGAACATCATCTCTTCCACCCGTAGGAGTCATTGTTGGTGGAACGTAGCTGTCTTCAATTGCCATCCAAGTACGATCATGAAATTGACAAATATACGACTCCATTTTCCCTTTCCAGGTGGCATAATTTATCCTAGTGAGCAAGGGAGATCTTGTGCTTGAAGCACCCTCGTTTCCACCACCGTTCCCACTTATAGTGTTTATGTATGAATGAGAAGAATGCAAATGTACGTATCAATCAAAAATACACAAAATGTAAGACACAACAAAAGTAAGGATCTCTTAAATATGTCTAGAAACCCGTTCTGATACCAATTGAAACTAATTAGGCGTGTCTAAATATACCTAAGGGTGTGAATAGGTTTAATCAAGTTAATTACCAACGTTTCTTAATTAGTCAATATTCAAAAAAATCATCAAATCTAAGCAAAATACAATCAACTAATTCTAAGTGCGAAAAAACAATAAATTGCTCATTGATTAATTTATGTGAGAAACCCACAATTGGGAAAAACTGATCGAACCAAAATTGGTATGATTTTGGCCCTTATTCCCGTCTCTTTATGCTTGGTTCTCGAGCATTTCCCCATATTTAATGTCGTTAAATCGAGTGTTTCAGGTTTATTTAGGCCTTAAGGGCATTTGTAAAGAAGAAGATGAGTTTGGTGTAAAAAGGATAACAAGGTGGTGAAATAGGGCATTGTCACCCTTTTAATGTAGCCATTTTCGCTGTGGTGACAGGGAGGTGTAAATGAAGTAAATTGTTGCCACGAGATGTCGCTCTGAGTATAAAGAGCGACATAGAAGAAGCAAAGTGTCGCCACAAGTGTCGCCATGGCGACAACATAGGAATTCCAGCATTGGCATTCCAACGTTGGACATTATCGCTATGGCAACAGAGAGGAGAAGAAACGATCAGGTGTGAGTGTTGCCCCTAAATGTCGCCATGGACGAAACTGCGACAACTCGCAGCGACACTTCCAGGTTGGAATTTCAGCCATTCAAGAGAGGTATTCTTGTCCTTTCATACCCATTTCGTGACCTAATTCCAATACCCTATAAATACATCATAGCTTTTCCTTTGAAACAACTCTTGACAACCAAGAAACCTCCTTTCTTCTACCATTCCTAATCCCACCATTTCTCCTCCTTCCCAAACTCAACATTTAATCTAGATTACCTTCCCCCAATCATTCCTTTCTTCCCATCTTCTCCACATATCTCCTTAGTCACTTTCCATTTGACTCCACCTATCTAGACACATCCTCATCATCCACTCTTTGCACAAGGAGCATCAAAGGCAAGGAAAGGATCAAACTCTACAAAAGGAGGCCCAAGGGTGATTTCCTAATCTTTTACTTGCCTTCCCTTTGATTGTAATATGTGTAACTAAAACCCCTTTCTAGGGGATTGATGTGAGAACATTTGGATTGGGTTTTGCTTAAGCTTTAATATGTATTGAATCTCTATTTTGTGTTTATTCATTTTATAACTAGATTTTATACATGTCAATTATATATGTATACCCAATAGTTGATTATACTCTTGTTTAGGATAATTTGTTATATAATCTTGATTGGATTGACACCTTTGATGGATTGAGAACATAGTGAGTAGGATAAATTGTTGGAGGGTATATCAACTGCGATAATCTAAACCTTTAATTGTAATAAACCGATTCCGCTATGACCCCCTCTCCTTAGTCGGTTAGGCATTGCGGTGGGAAGTTGTTTAGGGTTCATAGTGATGGTCTAAACACATTTTAGAATACAATTGGTTAACATTTGTGAGGTTAGTCCACTAAGGTAGCTTGAGAAGCTTAGCCCATAATCCACTTGTGATCCCATCAATTCCCTAGCAATTCTCTTAATTGTTTATTCCATATATCTTATCTAGATTTGTTGAGCATTCTATCATATTTTATTTGTTTTATTAGTTTTATTAGTTTTATTTTACATGTATGTTTGATGGCTTGACAAACCATACAACCATCCATTTCTTATGATTTACTTTAACACATTTAGGAATTGTTAACTTATTCAACTAATTACTCTAATTCCTTGTGGAACGAATCCTAATTTACCACTTTACTAATTTTACATCTAAGTGGATTTTCTAGAGGTGAAATTGGTTTTCAAAATGATCACATAAAAACATTATTTTGTTGTGCAAAACGACCGCATCAAAAACTCACAGGCTATTGTGCTAGCCATACACGGTCCTCAAATCCACTACTTGAGTGAAAGTTTACAACCTAAGTTGACCACACGTCAATTCATACTTGGTCACTAACCCTTCCATTCTCCCAATAGGCCTTTAATAGTGATTTTAGACCTACTTGCTTGTGCACTAATCTTCTTAGTCATAAGTCTTTAGTTACAATGAAGAGAACACAACCTTTGTGTAAATCAAGTGCATAAATGCTGGGTTAACACATTTAATGTTTGTCAATCATGCATGAGCATGTCAATCAGTCCTAAATATCATGTGTCTACATGTCATATAAAACTTAGCTATATAAGATTAAAAACAATCCTAGATGCAATAGCTATCACAATACAACAACTTAATCAATTAGCACAAAAATCTCAATCTTGTATATAAAATCTAATCTGGATGCATACAAGTAATGAATGAGATTTCTTGTTAAGTAAGAACACTAAAATATATTAAGATGGTGTTCAACTTACCAAGTCACATGTGTTGAAGACATGCAAGAGTGCATCCTAGATGATGCTAGATGATGCTTGATGCACATGGAAATGAGTTTGAATGATCAAAGATGAGTTTTTGGATGATTTTCTCTCTTGGAAAATGCTATCTCTCAAAAATATGATTTTGAACTCTTAAAAACTGACCTAGAGACAAAGTGGCAGTTATATATGAAGTCTACATGAAGCTACAACGTTTTGATCATATTTTAAAACCAAAAACCATCACAACCGTTATGCATACCGCGGTACGGACAAGTGTTTGAACCGTGGTACACCAAGCATGTGAGCTTTGGAAATTTTCACGGTGGGGGGACCGCTTTAGAGGCAAGGTGTCTCCACCGCGGTATGCACGGTGAAAAACATCAAGGGATGCACCTGACACAAACCACGGCTCATGCATGTGCACCAGAAGCGATACCAACCATGATAAAGAGAAAACTTCTCTTTTCAAAATAACAAGTCACACTTAGTCTATATGCAAGATGTGCAAGTGTGAAGTGTGAAGAGAATGTACATAAAAGTAATGAACACACATGCGTACAAGAGAGGTGTGTGTGTGCAACTATTCTCTTCAATGTAAGCAAGCACAAGTGATATACCTTTGAAGTGCTTATCATCTTGAGGTCTTGATAAGGCCTTTGAGCTTGATCACCAACAATTAAGCACCTAAGTTACCCTTACATCATAACCCCAATTGTTTAATGAAATAAGCCAATCAAAATAAGGAACTTACAAATTTAGTATTCATGATTGGTGGAAGGTTCATGAATAGGAATTTCCAATTTTGGCTATTATTGCCAAACAAATGCTTGGAACGCTGATTTCTACCATTGTTGTGGAACAAGAATTTAGTTTAGGTGGAAATATTTTGGAACCAAGACAATCGGTTATGTGTCCACAATCATTTGAAGCCCAGGTGTGTGTAGATGATCGGACAAAGGCAAAAACAGACGACAAGAACTCCAGCCGGAGATAATGAATGGCTTCTTCGAAGATGACCAAACAACAGGAATGGAAGGCAACGAATAGATTCTGTTCCAACTTCTAACCTCCAACACCGAGCATTTAATTAAAGGTAGAAGAACTACGTGGCCTTCAATTTCTTTACATTGGTGGAGGATACGTAAGCAACTTAATTGTGGTCAAAATTAAGTGCAAGGCCAGTTTTTTTTTTTATTTTTAATTTTTTAATAATTTTAACTTTGTTACATTGTATATTTGAATTCATAGCCAATTTCCATTTAAAATTTTTTTTTTCTCATTTGTAAATTTGTATTCATTAATAAATGTCAATTTCTTTTCTTTTAAACATTGTTAAATACTTCAATTGAATATTTTATATGAAATACATTAGAACTTAAAAGTGAAATATATTACGAATGAAAATGTTTGTTCAATTTTTTTATTTTAAACTTTGTTCAATTTTAATTATTATTAGGCAGGATTTTTTTTTTTTTTTGTTCACACAATCTCTCTTATATCATTTTTTATTCTTTTATTTTAATTTTAAAAAAAATGGAACCGATCGGTCCCTAAACCGTAACCGTTAATGAACCGCCTAACCTGCGGTTAAAAATCGTGAGCCAAACTGGTTTGACAAGTTACGGTTACAGTTTGGACATCCCACGAAACCGAAACCGAAACCGAAACCGAAACTGAAACTGAAACTGAACCGTAACCGAACCGTGGGCACCACTAGTTATAAGAGTTGCTAAACTCACCTTGCATGTCATTAATAATTTCATTAGGCTTGTATAAACGATGTTCACATAATTTTTCCTTTATGTGTTCCCCTATAACCCATGCACTTGCTTGCCTATGATGCGAAAATCATGCTTCTATGGAGCATATGTGCTAATTGTCAAATTTTCTAATATGGAAATAATCTGAATTTTGAACCTTTGTCGCACGCAATCGCCAATTGCAATCCTCAACAATGCACCGAACTTGATAACTTGTTGTATCAAACTTGAACACCCTAATCAGGAACCGGTTGTCAAGGGCATAACTACCTAATTGCGATTGTAGTTGTTGCTTGCTTGGAAACAATTCACCCACTTCAATATGCATAGTAACAAGTCTGGGTGCAACTTCACCAGAATTAATAGAATAAAATGCACATGGAGGTGGAAGAAGCCTCTGGACATGGGCAAATTGCTCATCATAGCAGTTGGGAACTCGATCACGATTGTCATTAAACTGTGGTTCTGTTTCATCATGCTCAAAAATGTGTTGGTTCCTTGTCGTGTCTTCAAATCAAAAATGACGATGAGGAGATGTATCAATGTTGGCAAATGGTGTGAATCCCTCTCGAATATCATGCAAATGGGCACTCATGTTAGGTAAAACTGAGCTTTGAAACCCATCCATATTATTGACTTGTATATTGCTTTTGTGTGTATGAGGAAATTCATACCGAAGAGTTGCATAGCGTGGGTTGTGAGAGGACTCTGGTGGTTTATGTTTTATTTATGGAGACTCGTGGTTGATTTCCTCAACACTGCTACAAACTAATGGGTCAACATTCTCTTGACGAAGTGACAATGCAATGTCTTCATCATCAACAATCTTAATAGGCATGCTAGTACGAAAAGTTTGTGCAAGAGTCGTCATACTAACCCGATAATGATCTCTATCAATTCCAGTGACGTGGTATACCTTATCTAACAATTGATCATAATTTGAATCCCTTGGAAAATCATACGTCCTTGCTCTTCGACCTTCACACCAATATTCACCATGATGACTTTTCCATTGTCCACCCCAATTCAAAACCAAATGCACACTTCATCTTCAATCTTGAAAAATAATTCAACAAATTATTATCAATCCATAAAATCTTCATTATTTCAAAGAACATAAATGTGAAATTTTTAAATTAAAAAAAAAATTCAATGAAAAAAAAAACATCAGGTCACCATGTCCCGATGAGTTTAATCCTCGGGACAAGGTGACCCGATATCACCCTGACTCGATGCTTTTTTTCATGGCTTCAAAGCAATGAAAAAACTTATCGGGTCAAGGTTATCCGATATCGGGTAAACCTATCCCAAGGATTAAACTCAATGGGTCAGGGTGACCTGAAGAGTTTAGTTGTTCCATGGCTAGAAACCATGAAAAAATGTCTCAGGATAAGGTGACCCCACATCTGGTCACCCTGTCCTGTAAGGATTCCCGTTGTTGTTAATTAGCTTATTTCGTGATCAAACCATTTGTGGGGATTCTTTGTAAGGGTAGTTTAGATGTTGTTGTTAGTGCATTAGGCCCTTTGAAGACCTCATTATTGACAAGCACCAAAGGTAATATTCTAGGTGCTTACTTGTCTTGAAGAGATAGTTGCACACACTCACAACTCATGCATAAATGTTATTCTTATATGTTATGTGTTTTCATATGTGTGCATTCATAATTGTTGAATATCTCTTCATGCATGTTTATTTAATTGCATCTAGTTTATTGAAATGCCATGACATGTTTAGGCATTAGGATACAAAGTCATGAATTTTATTCATGCATGTTTGAATTGAGTGCATCTTGTTCAATGATAATGCCATGACATGTTAGGCATTAGGATGCATTCAATACCCACACTTGCACTTCATGATTAGTCTTAAGTGTGGTGTAATTCGTTTCCGTTTGTGTGATCGGAAACGTCCGCGCTTGCACGATGGTGTGCATGTCTTAGCGCGTTGGTTGACCACTTGAGAAGGTCTCATTCTTCTCTTGGATAAGTGGTAGTTTTGGTTTGGTTGATTGGAGTAAGGTGTCTAGTTTTAAAAGATTGGATTTCAATGTTTTAAGTGTTTTCAAAACTGACCTTTGCATGGTCTTGTGACCATAACGTTTTACACAAATCTTCAAAATGAGTTTTGAAAATTTCTGTACAAACTAGACACCCATACCTTTCCAACGGTATATTATTCGTAATATTTCATGACCGTTTGGATTGGTTTTTAAAATCTCCAAAGTTACAACCAAAACAGGGCAACTCTGTTGTTGTCCGTTTCTGACCTTTGGTCACTCAATTGACCATAACTTTTTCTACAGACATCAACATTTCATTTTGTAAAAACAAGTATAAATTAGACATCCATACCTTTCCAACGATATATTATATGAAAGGTTTCGATGTCGTTTGGTCATGTTTCGAAACGCTCGAATGTTGAGTCGCTGCACTGACGCGAGTACCGCGAAAATGCCCATACTTTTTCCATTTCTTCCAAAACGACGTAGTTTCATTTGGGCATTATAAATACATATCTTTCTCATCATTTTGAGGGTGTGCCACAAAATCAAACCCTAGAGAGAGAGGCTCTATATTCTTGAGAGAGAAAGAGAGATTTGAGAGAAAATCAAATCAAGAACTCACCTTTAACCACTCAAATCAAACCACTTTTGCATCAAATTTCATATTTGATCTTCTATGCCTCCATAGAATTGATCCATGCATGGTTTTGAATCATCACATCTTATTTGGTATGTTCTTCACTAATTTCATATCTCTTTAGTGTTTTCCATATTAATACATCTCTTTAATTACTTGTATGCTTTTGATTATATGCTAGATACAAGTTAGAGATTATTTGTGATGAAAATGATTGGGTGTTGTATTGTGATAGTTAATTAGGTTTTTAATTAATCTTGATTAGCTAAGCTATTTGAGATGTCATCTAGCATGGAATCTTCATCATACTTTGCTTGGTAAGCTTTTCACTAATATCTTACATATTTTGTGTTTCTCTTATCTAGCAATCTCAATTTAATTACTTGTATGTGATTTTATATTTGTTGAATACAAGATTGAGATTAGTATGATGTATGTTTGAGAAGTTGTATTGTGCTAGCATATTAGGTTTTGTGCTTGATATTGATTAGCTTAACTAATTGACATGTCATTTAGTTTTGATATCTAGGATTGTTCTTAATTGCAAATTAATCATCTTAGATAAGCATATAGGGTTTCCCTTGCTCTATGTTGCATTTTGAATATTCACATATATTCACTTAGGGTTGTATTCTCTTCTAGAGAAGCTAAGTATTGTGTGTAGCAATCGGGATTAGGTTGCTTAGATCGCAAGCAAATTGGACTAGGTTCACTCATACCGGGATTAGGTAGGTGTGTGATTACTTCCGGGATTAGGTTGTAATGTTTGCACATTTAGTGGATTCGAGGTTCGAGTGTGGCTTACTTACATAGCCCGTGGTTTTTCCCGTGAGGGTTTCCACGTAAAAATCAAGTGTTGATTTAATTTCCGCACCATATTACACTTGCTTGTTTATTTTATCTTGAGGGTAAATTCGTAATTTTGACTAACACGAAAAATTGGGTAAAAAGCGTAAAATCTATTCACCCCCCCCCCCCCCCCCCCCCCCCCCTCTAGATAGCTTTATACACACCGTGCTATATTTAGTTTCAATTGGTATCAGAGCGGGTTCCTAGACATACATAGGTGATCCTTGCTTTTTTGGTGTGTTTTGCATTTTGTGTGATTTTTGATCATTCATACATTTGCATTCATTTCATTCATTCATAAACACTATGAGTGGAAACGGTGGAAATGGTGGTGGCCACGAAGGAGCTTCTAGCACAAGGCCTCCACTTCTTACCGGATTGAACTATTCCCAATGGAAAGGGAAGATGGAATCCTACGTATGCCAAATTCATGATCGTGCATGGATGGCGGTGGAAGACGGATATGATCTCCCTATGATGACTCCCGCGGGTGGAGGACAAGATGTTTTGAAGCTTAAGGCGCAATGGAATGCGCAAGAGTTTGAGGCTTCTAAGTGGAATAGGAAGGCGATGCATGCCATTATGTGTGCAATTGATGAGAATCAGTACAAGCTTATTCAGAATACTCAGATTGCCAAAGTGGCATGGGACATCCTTCAAGTTGCACATGAGGGAACCGAGGTGGTGAAGGAGTCCAAGCTTCAAGTCCTCCAAACTCAATTTGAGTTACTTAGGATGGGAGAGGATGAATGCTTCAACGACTTCGAAATCAAATTGATGGACATAGTAAATCAAAGCCATCAACTCTGAGACCCGTATTCGGATAGGAGAGTCAAGCAAAAAATTATGAGATCTCTCCCCGATAGATTTGAATCAAAGGTGACGGCCATAGAAGAAAATAGTGGCTACATGGATATGAAGCCAAGTGAGGTAATTGGGCGTCTCCTTGCATATGAGTCTAGGAAGGCTCCTAGCACCACTACTCCTCCTAAGAAGTCTAAAGGAATAGCTTTGAAAGCATCTAAGGATGCAAAGGAGGCAAAGCAAGAATCGGATGAAGACCTTGCCTTATTTGTGAAAAGGTTCAACAAGGTTATGGGGTTCAAGAAGAAGAAGGGATTTGGGTCAAGAGGACAAGATTTGAAGAAAAAGAGTTCCTTCAAGAAGTTTGAGCCTAGACAAGAGAGGACCGAAAGGAAAGGGGTCCGATGCTTTGAATGTGGTGGGATTGGTCACTTTGCCCCCGAATGTGCTAATCACAATGAAAGGAAGAAGGGTAAAGTGATGGCCGCCACATGGAGTGGGAGTAGTGATGACTCCAATGAGGAAGATGAGTCTTCTAGTGAAGAAGAGCTCATGGCTAACTTCCTAGCTTTTGCCTCTTCTCACAAGAGCAAAAGTGCTAGTGAAAAAGAGGAGATGAGTCAAGAGGAAATTGACTCTAGTGAAGAAGAAAGTGACTCCTCTTCTAGTTCCAAAAAGAAGTTTGTGGAGCAAAAGGTGCTTGCTAAATATCATGCCGAGTTCAATGATTTAGCACTCAAAAGCACAAGAAAGATTGAAAGGTTGAGAGAAGAAAACCTTGAACTTTCGGCTCACAATGACCACTTAAGTGAACAAGTGGAAAGATTGAAGAGGAGAGAGGATAAGTTAATTGAGGAGTTAGACTTATCCAAGAGAAGTGAAAAGGCTTGAAGAGGGAACTTGTTGAGGTTAAAGGGTCCTTGGCTAGGATAGATTCTAGCACCAAGAAGCTTGATCATTTACTTGGTGTTGGAAAGAGTCCAAGTGACAAGAGAGGCCTTGGGTATGAAGATGGCAAGAAAGTCTCAACCTCTAACAAGACAGTGTTTGTCAAGAGCTTGAAGAACAAAGAAATTTCATTTGTGCAACCTCCTAGAAAAAAATTAGAAGTAGGACAATGTTCTAATGCACAAGTGAAAATGGGGCCAAGAAGGAAATCTCAAGCTCAACCTCCTAAGGTTCCTCAAGCCAACACTCCTCCCAAATTGGCTCACAAAGGAAAGAGACCAATCATGCAACCTCAAGCTTGGAAGCAACCAAGACCGGTTCAACAACGAAGATGGATTGAACCCACTTATCCACAAAGACATGGACGTGCTCAAAGGCGAGGTATGATTCCTTTTTTCATCCCTATTTGTCACTTTTGTGGTTATGATGGTCATATTAGACCAAATTGCTTTCAATATATTAAAATGTGTAGAAAACAAAGCATGATTGAAAAGAGAAAGTATAGAGCCAAGATGCATGTTTCTAGGAATGAAAATATTGATTTGCATGATCCTAGAAATAGTAGAGCACATGTACCAAAGACCACTAAGAAAGCTAAAATTGTTGCTAAGTGGATTAGAAAGAATGAAAATATTTGCCATGTTGCACAAATAGCCTTGAAGGCAAATTCTTCTAATTTTTGGTATTTGGATAGTGGGTGCTCTAGGCACATGACGGGAAACAAGAGTTTCTTCGAGACTCTTGTTATGGAGGAAGGTGGAAATGTCACTTTTGGTGATGGTTCCAAAAGAAATGTTGTAGGGAAAGGAACCATTTCCGTTCCCGGATTACCCTCCTTATCCAATGCTTTATTTGTTGATGGCTTGAAAGCCAATTTAATTAGCATTTCACATCTTAGTGATGAAGGATATTCCGTCTTGTTTTCTAAAGATTATTGCTCTATCCTTAAACCCGATGGACAAACCTTGTTGAAGGGCATGAGATCTAGCGACAATTGTTATTGTCTTGAAGCTAGAATTGTATCTAATCATGTGTCCATGGATGAGCAAATTGAGTTGTGGCATGAAAGACTTGGCCACATGAACTTTAGGGATCTACGGACCCTTGGAAAGTTCAATTGTGTGCGTGGCCTCCCTAAGCTTGGGAAGAAAGCCAATGGTATTTGTGGACCTTGCCAACAAGGAAAGCAAACTAAAAGCATGCACAAAAAGGGTAAGTATCTCACCACCAAGGAGCCTCTTGAGCTTCTCCACATGGACCTCATGGGTCCCATGCAAACCGAAAGTTTGGGTGGAAAGAGATACATTTTTGTTTGTGTTGATGATTTCTCTAGGTTCACATGGACATATTTTCTTAGAGAAAAATCCGAAACTTTTGATAAGTTTAAAATGCTTTGTAATAAAATTCAAAATGAAATGAACTCTAATATTAAAAGCATTAAACGGATTAGAAGTGACCATGGGAGGGAATTTGAGAATGCCACCTTTGAAACCTTTTGTAATGGTTTAGGCATCTCCCATGAATTTTCTGCTCCTAGGACACCTCAACAAAATGGAGTTGTTGAGAGGAAAAATAGGGTCCTTCAAGAGATGGCCCGTGTGATGTTGCTTAGCAACAATGTCCCTAGGAACCTATGGGCCGAAGCCATCAACACGGCTTGCTATATAGGAAATAGAGTGTTCCTAAGGCCCGGTACTAGAAACACCTCCTATGAGTTATGGAAAGGCAAGAGGCCAAATGTTAGCTACTTCCACACTTTTGGAAGCAAATGCTACATTTTGAATGACCGTGATCAACTTGGCAAATTCGATGCTAAGAGTGATGAGGGTATTTTTATTGGCTATGCCTTAAATAGTAGAGCCTATAGAGTTTTCAATTTAAAGACTCTAAGTGTTATGGAATCATCCAATGTCGTATTTGATGATACTAGGCTCAAGTCAAATGATCATGAGGAGGAGGTTACTTTTAGTGATGTTTCTCCTTTGGAGGAGGTTGTGGTGTCACCTAATGTTGGGACATCTAATGTCAACAATAATGACACACAACCTATTGATAGAGTTCCTCTCTTGGACTCTAAAGAACCCGCTCCATGGGTTAGGAAACTCCATGATAAAGAAGATATCATTGGAGAGGTAAATGAGGGTGTTAGGACTAGACGTCAACTTGCTAATCTTATTAGCTATACATGCTACACCTCTCAAATTGAACCCAAAAAGGTTGAAGAAGCCTTAAATGATGAATTTTGGGTTCTTGCCATGCAAGAAGAGCTAAACCAATTCGAAAGGAATGAGGTTTGGACTCTAGTTCCTAGGCCTAAGACCACTAATGTCATAGGCACCAAATGGATATTTAGGAACAAATCCGATGAGGATGGCAACATAGTGCGAAACAAGGCTAGACTTGTAGCACAAGGGTACTCTCAAATTGAGGGTATCGACTTTGAGGAGACTTTTGCTCCCGTTGCCCGCTTAGAGTCCATTAGGCTTCTCTTGTCCATCTCTTGTGTGCACAAGTTCAAATTGCACCAAATGGACGTCAAGAGTGCCTTCCTCAATGGCTTCTTGCAAGAGGAAGTGTTTGTTGAACAACCTAAGGGGTTTGTGGATGCACACCACCCCAATCATGTTTATCGCCTCAAGAAGGCACTTTATGGGTTGAAACAAGCACCGAGGGCTTGGTATGAGCGCCTCACTCAATTTCTTGTTGACAATAACTACACAAGAGGTAGTGTTGACAAGACACTATTCATCAAGAGAGACAATGATGAGCTTTTCATAGCTCAAATATATGTTGATGACATAGTGTTTGGCTCCACCAACAACACCAAAGTCCAACAATTTGTTGATGTTATGTCTCTTGAATTTGAGATGAGTCTTGTTGGTGAGCTTAGTTATTTCCTAGGTTTGCAAATTAGGCAAATGCATGATGGGATTTTCATAACCCAAGCCAAATATGCTAAGAACCTAGTGAAGAAGTTTGGTTTAGAGAAAGCCAAACATTGTGATACACCCATGAGTACCACTTTGAAGCTAAGCAAGGATGCTAGTGGTAAAAGTGTGGAACAAACTCTATATCGAGGCATGATAGGTAGCTTGCTTTATTTGACCGCAAGTAGGCCCGATATATCTTTTAGTGTGGGTGTGTGTGCTAGGTACCAAGCGGATCCTAAGGAGTCCCACCTCTCTTCCGTGAAGAGGATCATTCGCTATGTGAATGGGACATCCAACTATGGGATTTGGTACTCTTTTGACACTAATGCTAGTTTAGTTGGCTTTAGTGATGCGGATTGGGCAGGAAATTATGATGATAGGAAGAGCACATCGGGCGGTTGCTTCTTTCTAGGCAACAACTTGGTGTCTTGGTTTTGCAAGAAGCAAAACTCGATTTCCTTATCCACGGCCAAGGCCGAGTACATAGCCGCGGGGAGTGGATGCACACAACTCCTATGGATGAAGCAAATGCTTGTAGACTACGGATTCAACCAAGGTACTCTCACTCTCTTTTGTGATAACATGAGTGCTATTAATATTTCCAAGAATCCGGTTCAACATTCTAGAACTAAGCATATTGACATCCGCCATCACTTCATTAGAGAGCTTGTTGAAAATAAATGCATAGTACTTGAACATGTAGGTACTAATGATCAACTTGCGGACTTATTTACTAAACCCTTAGATGCTACTCGATTTAAAACTCTTAGTAGATCTATTGGGATATGTCTTGTGGAGTGATGTTCTATGATTGACCCCATATGGGGAACTCAAGCAAAGAGAGCTATTTTGCATTCTTGTAACTTGCAAAAAATTTGAAATAACTTATGCCTCTTCTTTTGATTGCTTGAGTAAGCTTGGTTGTACATATGTATATATGTTTTCTATTCTATAAGTGTGAACCTTGCTTGTTTACAATCCATGTCATATTTATGTTCAAACATGCATTTTTGGACTAGGAGATTTACATAGGAAGTATGATATGAATGACCTATAGTTATCTCCATGACATGATGTGTCTTAAATAACATGCTAATGCTTATTGAAAGAGCATGAAATTCATACAACATGCTCACATGAAAAGCATGAATTGATGATTGCATATTCTTAAAAATACAAAACTTGTGTGAAAGCTAATGAGACTCAAAATGCATAAAGGATCTTGTATCCGTTCAAAGGAATTACATTCCAAATGTCTCTCTTTCTTTATTAGTTGAACATGGTTACTATCATACGGATATCTTATCCGGAAAAATCAAATAGGGTGCAAAGTCGCTCATGCCATGTTTCGCTTATAAAGTTGGATATAGTTACTCTTAATTGAAATCAATAATCTCTATATCCTTGCTTTTCCCATGACATTGGTGAAATTGGTTTGAATTCAAATTAGAAACCTTTGTCATTTGCTTTGCCAAATACCATTGTATTTTGGACTTGAATGCTATATGTCTTGTATGCAAAGCATGTTGGATTCACACATTTTCTCAAATAAATCTCCTTGTTTCTCTCAAATTAATTGAAGTGCATAATGTGACTTATATGTATATGCAAATCTTGCATGCTTCTATCTCTCGTTGCTATGAGTGACCCGGTTGGGGACTACTCCTTTGCCTATATCATGACAAAAAGGGGGAGTAGGATATGGTAAGGGGAGTTGTGAAATATAGAAGCTTTTGTGCATTCTGGGGAGAACATAAATTGAGGGGGAGTAACCCTTTGAGGGGGAGCATTGCATTTATCATTCATTGCATACATTTGGTAATGTTGTGCATAAATTCTAAAAATGCAAATGCTTGGTATTGTTCTCACATGATTAATCTCACACTTTTCTTGTATTGGAAATGTTAGAAACTCTTTTCAGGGTTGATTATTCTATAAGAGGATTGAAGACTTCAAGTTGCATTCTCTTATCTCTTTGTAATGTAGAATATCATTGTAATCCCGTAGTTTCTATTTTTTTTTTGTGAGGAATCAATGTGAGTGATGGTTTTGTCACGAAATAGCCAAAGGGGGAGATTGTAAGGATTCCCGTTGTTGTTAATTAGCTTATTTCGTGATCAAACCATTTGTGGGGATTCTTTGTAAGGGTAGTTTAGATGTTGTTGTTAGTGCATTAGGCCCTTTGAAGACCTCATTATTGACAAGCACCAAAGGTAATATTCTAGGTGCTTACTTGTCTTGAAGAGATAGTTGCACACACTCACAACTCATGCATAAATGTTATTCTTATATGTTATGTGTTTTCATATGTGTGCATTCATAATTGTTGAATATCTCTTCATGCATGTTTATTTAATTGCATCTAGTTTATTGAAATCCCATGACATGTTTAGGCATTAGGATGCAAAGTCATGAATTTTATTCATGCATGTTTGAATTGAGTGCATCTTGTTCAATGATAATGCCATGACATGTTAGGCATTAGGATGCATTCAATACCCACACTTGCACTTCATGATTAGTCTTAAGTGTGGTGTAATTCGTTTCCGTTAGTGTGATCGGAAACGTCCGCGCTTGCACGATGGTGTGCATGTCTTAGCGCGATGGTTGACCACTTGAGAAGGTCTCATTCTTCTCTTGGATAAGTGGTAGTTTTGGTTTGGTTGATTGGAGTAAGGTGTCTAGTTTTAAAAGATTGGATTTCAATGTTTTAAGTGTTTTCAAAACTGACCTTTGCATGGTCTTGTGACCATAACTTTTTACACAAATCTTCAAAATGAGTTTTGAAAATTTTTGTACAAACTAGACACCCATACCTTTCCAACGGTATATTATTCGTAATATTTCATGACCGTTTGGATTGGTTTTAAAATCTCCAAAGTTACAACCAAAACAGGGCAACTCTGTTGTTGTCCGTTTCTGACCTTTGGTCACTCAATTGACCATAACTTTTTCTACAGACATCAAAATTTCATTTTGTAAAAACGAGTAGAAAGTAGACATCCATACCTTTCCAACGATATATTATATGAAAGGTTTCGATGTCGTTTGGTCATGTTTCGAAGCGCTCGAATGTTGAGTCGCTGCACTGACGCGAGTACCGCGAAAATGCCCATACTTTTTCCATTTCTTCCAAAACGACGTAGTTTCATTTGGGCATTATAAATACATATCTTTCTCATCATTTTGAGGGTGTGCCACAAAATCAAACCCTAGAGAGAGAGGCTCCATATTCTTGAGAGAGAAAGAGAGATTTGAGAGAAAATCAAATCAAGAACTCACCTTTAACCACTCAAATCAAACCACTTTTGCATCAAATTTCATATTTGATCTTCTATGCCTCCATAGAATTGATCCATGCATGGTTTTGAATCATCACATCTTATTTGGTATGTTCTTCACTAATTTCATATCTCTTTAGTGTTTTCCATATTAATACATCTCTTTAATTACTTGTATGCTTTTGATTATATGCTAGATACAAGTTAGAGATTATTTGTGATGAAAATGATTGGGTGTTGTATTGTGATAGTTAATTAGGTTTTTAATTAATCTTGATTAGCTAAGCTATTTGAGATGTCATCTAGCATGGAATCTTCATCATACTTTGCTTGGTAAGCTTTTCACTAATATCTTGCATATTTTGTGTTTCTCTTATCTAGCAATCTCAATTTAATTACTTGTATGTGATTTTATATTTGTTGAATACAAGATTGAGATTAGTATGATGTATGTTTGAGAAGTTGTATTGTGCTAGCATATTAGGTTTTGTGCTTGATATTGATTAGCTTAACTAATTGACATGTCATTTAGTTTTGATATCTAGGATTGTTCTTAATTGCAAATTAATCATCTTAGATAAGCATATAGGGTTTCCCTTGCTCTATGTTGCATTTTGAATATTCACATATATTCACTTAGGGTTGTATTCTCTTCTAGAGAAGCTAAGTATTGCGTGTAGCAATCGGGATTAGGTTGCTTAGATCGCAAGCAAATT
The DNA here is from genome assembly GCA_030490815.1 of Acer saccharum. Taxonomy (NCBI): domain Eukaryota; kingdom Viridiplantae; phylum Streptophyta; class Magnoliopsida; order Sapindales; family Sapindaceae; genus Acer; species Acer saccharum. The sequence continues at coordinate 1,915,333 of CM059872.1, forward strand.
GGACTAGGTTCACTCATACCGGGATTAGGTAGGTGTGTGATTACTTCCGGGATTAGGTTGTAATTGTTTGCACATTTAGTGGATTCGAGGTTCGAGTGTGGCTTACTTACATAGCCCGTGGTTTTTCCCGTGAGGGTTTCCATGTAAAAATCAAGTGTTGATTTAATTTCCGCACCATATTACACTTGCTTGTTTATTTTATCTTGAGGGTAAATTCGTAATTTTGACTAACACGAAAAATTGGGTAAAAAGCGTAAAATCTATTCAACCCCCCCCCTCTAGATAGCTTTATACACACCGTGCTATATTTAGTTTCATGTCCCGATGCTGAGTTTTTATGGTCTTTCAATCTCTATTCGAATGTAAAAAAGAAAAAAAAAATCTAAGATATACGTGCATATCATCAAAATAAGGATTATGAGGTTGGAAAATTAAATTTCAAATGTAATACTTACCTTCAAACAAATTTATATATTTTTTCTCCATTTAAACATGATTAAAAATCTAGAGCATGAAAAGTGTGAGGAAAAATTGTTGTAGAGTAAGAAAAGGGTTAGATATTATTTAGTTAATTGGTTTGATAAGTTTGTTGGTAAATGGTTGGTAAATGTAATAAATAATGTTAATAAATGTGGTGTAGTTAAGAGTGAGGGCATTTTTGGAAAAATATGGTAGTTTTGCAATCGATTTGGGTTTTAGTTTAGATTCGCAAAGTGCCTCCTAAAACTGGGCAGTTTTGATAAAAACCCACAAATTTAAATGATCTTACCATAGGTGGTTGTGCACCTCCCTTATACATTAGCAGTGAGGGGTTAAAATCTCATCATGCACATTTTACAAGCAGCGGTGAGGGGTTAAAATCTCATCATGCACATTTTACAAGCATGTGTGGAGAGTTTTATTCCCAGTTTGTGGGAGTAGTTATCTCCCATTATGAGAGTAGATATCCGAGCCGCACATATATTATTTGATTTCGACAAGTTCCGAAAGTCCTATTATAATAGTTATTATAATACTTCTGAACAAAAACATAATTAAATAAGAACACTAGATATTCCAACTCATATATCAAACTTGTAACTTAGACAATTTAATCCATATAAATTTGATGAGTGAAATAAATCATAATTAATTTGTATCCATTTGTCAATCGACACACAACTAGTTGTGGGTATGTCTAACATTACTCTAAAAATAATATAGACTAAGGGGTCATTTGTTTTTTGCACTTAAAACTTAATGGGTCTGGATTGAAATTATTAGGTTTTTTTGTTTTTTTGTTTTTTTTTCAAGATGTCAAACAACTTAAAAATACCAAAAAAAAAAAAAAAAAAAGTTAAAAAAAAAGTAAAAAAAATCCTAACTTTTAACTTAATTCCAAATCACTGGATTGCACTTAATAAGAGACTACTATATTTGATATTTGCATTATGAATTGAATGAGTAATAAGATTAAGAGGGCACATCAACTAAGGTGGTTTAGTGGTCAGGTGTTCGAGTCCCACCATATGTATTAGAATTATGTATAAGGAGTTTTCTCCCAATTTTTTGGGAGTAGATATACTAGCACATCCCGGCAACCCTATTATAATTTTTGTAATACTTAAAAAAAATTAATAGGGATTTCCATTGAAATTAATCATTTTTTTAAGCTAAAAAAATAATTATATTTCATATGTTCACTTAACAAGTATTTAGTTTCCTTAAAATATATATATATATATATATATATATATATATATATATATATATATATAAGTATTTAGTATTCAGCCCATCTGATACAAACGTATGGGTTTGCCCTTGCATATTAGACCTGGCAAAATTTCACACGACCCATTAACACAGCCCAAACCCATTCAAAAATAGTGGTTGATAGATTTAGTTTATCGGATCGGGTTGTTAATAGGTCAACCCATTAAAACCCATAATACAATGGGTTGGTTTTGGGTTCACCTTTGAAAAACCATTAATCCGTTATAACCCATTAATATAAGGATTTTTTTAAATATATAAATATATATGTTTATGAAATTTATTTTAAAAAATTTTTGTATTTACCGACTCAATAGTAAATAAATTTATTAAAGTTGTTGAATTTATAAATATATATATATATAATTACATTTAGAATATATTTTAATAATTAATTTTAAAAAATTAAATTTTTTTTGAGAAAAGGAAATAACACAAGCAAAACACCACTACACAGGAAGGTCAGTTGAGACGAATCTCTCCGTACTCAGAGGTAACGACTCCAACCAAAACAAGAGGGCCCAGACAATATCACTCATAACCAAGCCAATATCCGAAAGCACATCATTATCAGAATTAATCAAATTAACCACAACTTGGGCATCCAACTCAATAACAAAAGGGGCCAGACCAAACTGTTCAACAAGGGTGATTCCGCACAAAATCCCAATTGCCTCAGCAATATCAGGAGAGAAGTTTGCCAGAAGACCTTGAGCACTTACAACCATCACGGATTCACTTGTAATTCTGAATAACCAGACCCAAACCCACCATGGAAGAGCAAGAATCCAGAGCAGCATCAGTATTTAGCTTAAAGGAATTCTCACCTGGTGGAGTCCAAATTGTCGGTTGTTGCCTAACTGGGATGCTTCTATCATTGCTCTGGATGTTAGCAGCTTGGAACTCCTCCACAAAATCCTTAGACCAAGGAAGAATTTCCTCCACCATCCAAGTCCTACCACCATGCACTAGTTGATTGCACATAAGGCAGATACGCCAAAAAACAACACACAACACTCTCAAATCCTCCTCCTTCAGCCTGGTCATACAAACCCCAAAGAAATCGAGGAAACATCCCTTCTTAATCTGATTCCACCCATTCGTCACCCCAAACATGCTGCGAACAGCTTTCAGCTTTGAACAACTCCACAAAGCGTGGATAGTTGCCTCAAAGCTAGAAGAGCAAACAGGGCATACACCACTGACCAGGACCTTGCGTTTAGCAAGATTGACCTGCGTAGAGATCCAACTATTGCACGCCCTCCATATGAAGATTTTAATTTTGGAGGCAACTTTAACGCCCAAATTCTATTATAGCAGAAACCATTACCCTGACTACCAGAAGTAGATTTCAAAATGTCAAGTGCAGCACAAACCTCATACCCAAAACTCACTGAATACTCCCCATACTTAGTAAAATGCGAGTAGAAGGAATCATCTCTAGAGGAGAGATTGGTAGGAATAGACAAAATTGCTCTAGCATCCTCTTCCATAAAAATTTCATTAATCAACGGACCATTCCAGGAACCCGAAGCTGTCTTTATATGATGAACAAGATAAACCTCCTCGTGGCTCTTTGAACTAAGAACCTTGAACGACACCAGATGCGGAATCCATCTATCCATGAAAATGGAAATAGAAGCACCACTCCCCACATGCCATCTCGACCCAGCTTCAAGTAACTTCCGCCCCTAAACCAGACTCTTCCACAAAAGAGAATCCCTACCCTAAATTTTTGACGCAGAAAAGAACTAGAAGTGAAATAGCACCCCTGAAGCACTCTAGCAGCCAGAGAGTCTGGAAACTTCTTCAACCTCCAGCCCTGTTTAGCAAGAAGCGCTCGATTGAAGTGACTTAAATTTCTAAACCCCAGGCTACCATCCTCTTTCCGATTGCCCAGTTTTAACCAGTGCGCCCAATGCACCTTTCGATCCCCCTCCACACTACCCCACTAGAACAGATTGAACATCTTGTGGATAATTGAAATAAGACCTTTAGGAAATTGGAAAAGGGACATCTTATGTGCCGATTAACTGAAGAACAGCCTTAACCAAGACCTTTTTGCCCCTAACCGATAGCAACTTCCCATGCCAACCTTTAATTTTGTTCCATATTCTAACTTTATACCCTTAAACAGCCTCTGTTTGTTAGGATTATGCTCAATAGTAAGAGTGTAATATTGTAATTAACAATCTTTTTCATATTAATAAAGTGATTTCTGATTTAACAAATCGTATAGAATTTATAGTTTAATATTATAATTGTCAAAGTAAATAATCATAAGGTCTAAAGACTATGAGAAAAGAAGAATTGTTCGTACATCTGGATATGTATGTGGTAGACACAATTCTTTAGTTAGTCTTGAATAATGTTCACAACTTAAGTTAAAGGTTGGGCACCTTTATCTTGTTAAAGTTGTAGAATTCTTTTACTAGCATTTGAGTGGGATCAAATGAGATATGATGAGTCTAAAATCATCGGAGTGTCTTCGAGTAAAAGAATCTAGTGCACTGGGTGCATTGAACTGGATCACAATGAAAAGCTTTATCTATAACCGTCAATAGATAATAGTCTTTTCATTATCAAGACAATCGAAGAGTCTATCTTAATCCTGAGATAAATGATGGACTTATGGTTTCAAGTGATATCATTTGAGTTATCAATGAGTACGATTATATCGCATAGTCTATCCTCGATAGTTTGGTGATATTCATTTGTTAATCGATAGAGGACTTCATTTATAGATATGGACATCGTGGCTCCATTTATTAAATGAGAGTATAATATCATCATATGGATGTTTTGAGGTAATTGGATATTAAATCTCAACGTTGAGTTTTCGATAGTGTCTATTGAAAACATGGCTTTTGGACAAGTCAAAATATCCAAGTTCAAAACGTGGTCATATGAGTAAATATGGTAACTTGGAGAGTTATAGGCGGTCTATGAACTCTTGGCGATTACTGATATTAATCACGAGGATACACTATCTCCAATATGATTGTCTAGGGTATGAATGAGGAGCATCTCCCTTTTCTATCTTTATTTAAGAGTTCAGTTTTAACTCTTTAGTGGAATGAGTTAAAATTAATGGATCGGACCTAAGTGAATCATTTGTTGATTGTGATTAGGTTATGTCTATTGAAGCTTAAATTTAGATGGCCCACCAAGATCCCCAATCCACACGGACTTGCATGGATCGCTTGATATATTCTACCGGACCAATTTAAGGGTCCATCTAGAATTGCATTTAATATATTAAGAATATAATTTGCACATTATTTATGTAATGGGCTGCTCAATTATATTAATATATTAATGAATGACATGTGGGCTTATTTCTTTTAGTAAGAATGGGTCTGGTTCACATGTGGGCTTTTTATTTAAAGTCCAATGGATTAAATGAAATAAGAAAATAATATATAGCCCATTTGTTTAAGTGGGGCGGCAAGAAGGTTTTTAACCTAATATATTATTTTGTTTCATTGTTTTAATTAAATAAGAATTAATTAATTTATTAATTAATTGTTTAATTAAGAAACAAATCTTTTCTGAATAGGAAATATATTTCCTAGAGTAATACTATTGGTAGTAGTTTACTAAAAGTAAAAGACTTGTTTGATAAGGAAATAAATAATTAGTTTTATTTATTTAATCAAATAAGAAGTTTTTTCTTATTTAGTCAAATAAAAGAATAAAAGATTTATGAATTAAATTAGGGTTTGAAGTCTTAAACTAGATGGGAATTAGGGTGCAACACAAACTCTTTTAAGCTTGTATGTTGCGGCAACCCTAGTCCATTTAGGGTAGAGAATTCGGCAACCCTAAAAGAAAGAAGATAAGAAAGTTTGGCAACCTATATATACACACTTATAGAATTCGGCCACTCTAATGCTTGGTGCTTGAGATTCTATTTTCTTCTTCTTCTCAATTCATAGAGAGATTATTTTATTCTACTAAAACATAAAAGAGTGTTAGATTATTCTTTGATGGTATACTATTTGCTTATTCATCAATAAGCTTGTGTGTACGACATAGATCTAGGTTCACGCGAGTTTCGATCATTAGATTGAGAACTCAAAAGTGACCGGAATAATCTTAGTATTCTTTTGATTGTTTTTGTGACTAACAAAGAAAAGAAAAGTTTGTTTGTCCATTCACAGGTTTGCAATTCAAAGAAAAGGGAGACCACGCTCCTAGGTGATCCACGTTCGTGCTAGGATTGAAGATCTTGCGGATTACCATCGACGTAAGTCAATCGAATCACGCGACAAAAGGTATTATTCTTTTGTTAGATAATATATATGTTTAATTGATTAAAGGGTTTAAGGTTCATAAAAGGGAAAAAAATTTAAAAGTTACTAAATCTATTTTTTAGTCTCGCTTCCACTGCGTGTACTACGGTATTTTTCCCTACACTGTTTACTCTTACCTGAGAAACCCGGCAAGCCCAAATAACGTTCATGGTAGTGAATATGACGAACCCCAATAATTGTAGCCAATCGCTTCTGCTCAACCAAAGGAACCGAGTTGCTAGTACATATATCGGACTTGTTAAAAAGTCTAAAACTATAAATTGATTGTATCACTGTATTCTAACTATAACCTTAAAAGTAGTTGTCTTCTAACACCGGCAATTTAACATTTGTAAGCATAAGTGAGGATTGAGATTCTCAATCACAACATAATGAAGATTTATGGAATATATGTTAGATTTCAGTTTCAAGTTGTTTATTTTTGTTTTTCTTAAAATAATATATTTTCGATAGAATGTTGGAGTCTATGGTGGACTTGATTGAATGAGTTTGATCATGCTTCAGTACTATTTATTTATAACTTTTTAATAAATTTCAAATATAACATTCTGCAATCGGTCAGGTCGGGTTACTCATTAATTTAACAAGTGGTTTCAGGTTTTATATTTAAACCCATTAAGCAAATGGGTCGTGTTCGGGGGAGACAATTTTAACACGACCCAAACACGAAACGACACGAATTCGTAATAACACAACCCATTGCTAGGTCTACTACATATGTGCATATTTACAAAAATATTTTATAGGAAGACATGTGGACTTTTGGTCCACACGATATTAAATCTATTTTTTTTAAGGGGGAGAGGCCTTTGCAGTAGCTTACTGGGTCTCTCAAGCGTCGCCCATGCATTGCACTACTGCAAGGCCCTGGCTAACACTAACAATATTTATATATATATATGGGTTGCCCTTGAGTGCATCATGACACCATACAATTTTAAAAAACACATGCTTGGCACATGACCTGTTAACCTGCTGTCCACCTTTAAACCCATGCAGCCGGTCACCATTTGATCTCTCCAATTCAAATTAATGACACATCTTTTTGTTTCCCAAGGCATTAAATCTCTTCTTTTTAAATTTGAAACAAATTAATTGGATTTCACATTTAAAAAGCAATTAATGCTTTTTTGAATATCAAAATTAAAACGCAGCCTTATTGACCAAACCTGTCATGCATGCATGATGAATTTATGAAGACCTCATAAAGTTCCATATCCGAGAAGGTTGAGAAAGGACAAAATGGAGCAATCATTCAAGGATATTTATGATGTGCTCTCTAAGGTGACTATCAACTTACCTCTTCTAGACGCAATTCAGAAGATGCCAGCATATGGGAAGTTTTTCAAGGAATTGAATAAGGAGAAATATCAGTTTAGACCAAAGAATCAAGAAAGGCTTGATGAGAACGCAAGCGCAGTCATTTAGAAGAGGCTTCCTCCAAAGTTGAAAGATCCGGGAAGTTGTATCATTAGCATTACCATAGGTGGAGAGGGATAGGTAAGGGTTATGCTTGATCTAGAAGCTAGCATAAACTTGATGCCTTTCACAATTTACAAGAAACTGGGATTGAATGAGTTAAGGCCGACAAAGATGTCTCTCATTTTGGCCAACCAATCAGCTAGGCAACCTAGAGGGATAGTTGAAGATGTCCTTATCCAAGTGGAAAAGCTAATAATCACGACAGACTTTGTAGTTCTTGATATGGAACTGGATCCGGATGAGAAAGATTCAGTTATTCTTTTAAGGCGTCCTTTCATGGCCACCGCAATGGCAATGATAAATGTACACGAGGGGAAGTTAACTTTGAAGGTCCTAGATAAGGTTGTGGAGTACAATGTTTTCGAGTCTTTAGCCTATCCAATTGGAGCATATGATTGTTATAGTGTGGACATCATGGATGGTTTAGAAGAAAAAATTAATGAGAGAGTGTTCTATCAAGATGGAGTGGATAAATTGATTTCTGAAGATGGTGAAATAGAGAAAGAGATAGGCATAGAAGAGTTAATGGCCAAAGAAAAGTATGACAAGAAAGATCCTCCCCTTACAAAGCTAGAATTAAAAGAGCTCCCTTCAAATCTAAAGTATGCATTCCTAAATGGTAGTGAAAACTTCCCGGTTACCATTGCGATAAATCTTGATCAAGGAGAGGAATATAGATTGCTTGAAGTCCTAAGAAGATACAAAAGGACAATAGGATGGACTCTTGATGACATCAAGGGAATTAGTCCGACATTGTGTATACATAAGATCTTATTGGAAGATGACATAAAACCAACTAGGGAGGCGCAACGAAGGTTAAACCCCATCATGCAAGAGGTAGTCAAAAAGGAGGTATTGAAGCTTCTAGATGTAGGAATCATCTATCCAATTTCAGATAGCAAGTGGGTAAGTCCTATACATGTGGTGCCTAAGAAATCCAGAATCATAGTTGTGAGGAATGCGTAGAACGAGTTGATTCCACAACGTTTACAAACAGAGTGGAGAGTGTGTATCGACTATAAGAAGTTGAACACAAGCACTTGAAAAGACCATTTCCCGCTCCCCTTCATTGACCAAATGTTAGAACGCCTAACTGGGCATAACCACTATTGTTTCCTTAATGGCTATTCTGGTTACAATCAAATTGCTATATCCCTCGAAGATCAAGAGAAGACCACATTTACTTGCCCATTTGGAACTTATGCCTATAGAAGAATGCCTTTCGGACTTTGTAATGCACTGGCCACCATTCAAAGGTGCATGACCTCAATTTTCTCAAATATGGTAGAAGACATTATAGAGATTTTTATGGACGATTTTTCGGTTTTTGGAGCTTCATTTGACTTATATTTGAAGAATTTGTCCTTAGTGCTAGAACGTTGTGAAGAGGCAAGTCTTGTGCTAAACTGGGAGAAGTACCACTTTATGGTAAAAAGTGGAATAGTTTTAGGACATGTCATATCGGAAAAGGGAATTGAGGTCGACAAAGCGAAAATTTAACTGATGAAGAGTTTACCTCCTCCTAGGACGGTGAAAGATATTAGATCGTTTCTTAGACATGCGGGGTTTTATAGGCGTTTTATTAAGAATTTCTCGAAGATTGCAAGACCCTTGTGCACTTTCCTTCAAAAGGAGGTGGAATTTGTGTTCAATGATAAGTGTGCCATTGCTTTTAGGATTTTGAAGGAGGCATTAACCACAGCTCCCATCATCATGCCACCAAATTGGAGTCTGCCTTTTGAGCTTATGTGTGATGCTTCGGATTATGCAATAGGAGCGGTTTTAGGGCAGAGAGTAGAGAAACTCCCTCATGTCATCTATTACGCATCACGTACTCTCAACGATGCTCAGTTGAATTACTCAACTACAAAGAAGGAGCTTCTAGCTATTGTATTTAACTTGGAGAAATTTAGGCAATACTTGGTTGGTGCAAAGGTTGTAGTATACATGGATCATGCCGCCATTCGATATCTATTGTATAAGAAGGATGCAAAGCCTAGGTTGATTAGATGGATATTACTCTTGCAAGAATTCGACCTTGAGATTAGAGACACAAAGGGGTGTGTGAACCAAATAATGCATGGTGTGTATAAAGCTAATCTAGAGGGGGGGTGAATAGATTTTAAATGATTTTACCCAATTTTCGCATACAAGTCAATTTTACGAAAATACCCCTACTAGTCACAATAGTATAACAAGTGTAATATGGTGCGGAATGTAAATAACACTTGATATTTATGTGGAAACTCTCATGGGAAAAACCACGGGCTGTTATGTGCGCCACACACGAACCTCGAATCCACTTATTGAGATGATTACAACCTAATCCCGGTTTAATGATCTAATCCCGATCAATAATCATCACAACTACTTAATCCCGGTATAAGTGGACCTAGTCCAATTGCTTGCGAATTAAGTAACCTAATCTCGGTCACAACACAAGACTTAATTCTCTAAGAAGAGATAATACAGCCTAAGTGAATATTATGAAATATCCAAAAATGCAATTAGAGCTAGGTTACTCTATATGCTTATCTAGGATAATGATTTTGCAATAAACTCAATCCTAGATATTAAAAGCTAGATGACATGTCAAATAGCTTAAATAAACATAGATTATGAAAACCTAGTGTTAGGATTCCCGTTGTTTTTAATTGGCTTATTTCGTGATCAAACCATATGTGGGGATGCTTTGTAAGGATAGCTTAGATGTTGTTGTTATTGCTTAGGCCCTTTTGAAGACCTCGCTATTGAAAAGCACCAAAGGTAATACTCTAAGTGCTTACTTGTCTTGAAGAGATAGTTGCACACACTCACAACTCATGCATATATTTAATCCTTGTATGTTGTGTGTCTTATTTGTGTGCCTTAATGCTCATTAACATCTCTTCTTGCATGTTAGTTTGATTGCATCTTGCATATCCAATTGCCTTGTCATGCTTAGACTTAGGATTGCATTTTTGCACTGGGCGCTCCCAAAAGCGCTCTACAAAAGCGCTCTACGAACAGCCCCCGTTGGGCGCTGTACAGACCTGATCGATTTAATTCGAGCGCTGTAGAGGTGCTCTACAAAGCGCTCTACGTAGAGCGACCTCTCTGATGGCGCTCTACAAAGCGCTCTACGTAGAGCGCCCCTCTGTTTTCTCGCGAGAACAGAGCAGGGGGCTCTACAAAGCTCTCTACTAAGCGCTCTATGTAGAGCGCCCATGGCAAAATTGTGGTGTCACTTATCAAAACGACCACACTTCATCTTGACACCCTATATATATGCCACTTTGACTTTAGGTCAATTACAAGAGTTCTTATTCATGCTTCATACTTAGGATATTTTTCAAGAGAAGAAAAATACACAAAGAACTCATTTTTAGTTACTCAAACATTTTTTCATGATCATCAATCATCATCTAGCATCATCTTAGATCATCTAGATGTCATCTTGCATGGAATCTTCATCATACTTTGCTTGGTAAGCTTTTCACTAATATCTTACATATTTTGTGTTTAATTTATCTAGCAATCTCAATTAATTACTTGATTGTTATTTTGTATGCTTTGGATACAAAATTGAGATTAGTATGATGTATGTTTGAGAAGTTGTATTGTGCTAGCATATTAGGTTTTGTGCTTAATATTGATTAGCTTAACTATTTGACATGTCATTTAGTTTTGATATCTAGGATTGTTCTTAATTGCATATTAATCATCTTAGATAAGCATATAGGGTTTCCCTTGCTCTATGTTGCATTTTGAATATTCACATATATTCACTTAGGGTTGTATTCTCTTCTAGAGAAGGTAAGTCTTGTGTGTAGCAATCGGGATTAGGTTGCTTAGATCACAAGCAAATTGGACTAGGTTCACTCATACCGGGATTAGGTAGGTGTGTGATTACTTTCGAGATTAGGTTGTAATCGTTTGCACATTTAGTGGATTCGAGGTTCGAGTGTGGCTTACTTACATAGCCCGTGGTTTTTCCCGTGAGGGTGTCCACGTAAAAATCAAGTGTTGATTTAATTTCCGCACCATATTACACTTGCTTGTTTATATTATCTTGAGGGTAAATTCGTAATTTTGACTAACACGAAAAATTGGATAAAAAGCGTAAAATCTATTCACCCCCCCTCTAGATAGCTTTATACACACCGTGCTATATTTAGTTTCACCTAGATAGCTATCAAAATACAACACTCAATCATGTCAGCACAACAATCTCTATTTTGTATTTAGAATATAATCTAAGAACATACAAATAATATAAGAGATGTCAATGATAAATAAAACACTAATTATATATGATAATAGTGAAGAACTTACCAAAGAATATGTGTTGACCAAAACCCATGCAAGCAAGCATCCTAACTAAGCTAGAAATTGCTAGATGATATTTTGATGCATATGAGAATGGTTTTTGAGTGTTAAAAATGTGTTCTTGATTTGATTTTCTCTCAAATGTCTCTCTTTGAAGTTTAGGGTTCTTAGAGTTAAAGAACATTAATTCAGAAAATGAGAAAGTGTGATATTTATAGACATCAAGAACAGGGCATGTGAAAAGACAAGTTTACCCCTGAAAACGCACGATCGACGGTTTCATTCGGCAGCCAGGCCACCGTTTACAACCGCAGAATGGCTCTCGAGAAAGGCAGGGGACCAACGATGGTTTCAATGGGCGGTTTTGAAACCGCCGAACCAACCACAGAATCAAACCCGAGAAATAAATCAATCAGGTATGATCGGCGGTTTCGAACGGTGGTCGGTGGCCGTCGATCGTAACCGTAGAATTGCTCTAGACACTTCTGGAAGTAAACGGCGGTTTCATTCGACGGCCAAGCCACTTATCATAACCGTCAATCACCAACATAGGTGAAAACCAAGGAGAAGCCAAGGGCATTCTCGGTAGGCGGTCTTCGCGAAAAACCAAGCACAATCTAGTGCATGCGTGGACGTTTCCGAATACTATCGAGAAACGAATTATAAGACACAAATACACACAACAAGATATAACATATAAGTGCAAGTGTGAAATGTGACATGTGAAGAGTATGCACACAAATGCAAGAAAGCTAAGTGTGTGTGTGCAATCTAAATCTCTTCAAAGGAAACCAAGCACTAGAGATTATACCTTTGGCGTGCTTGTCCCTTGAGGTCTTGAAAGGGCCTTCGAGCTTAAAGTTCAATCACCTAAACTACCCTTACACATTAAACCCCAACACGTGGTTTGTCCACGAAATAAGCCAATCAAATAATGGGAATCCTTACAATGTGAGAATGTGGTGGTGGATCATTTGAGTAGGATGACTCAAGGAACTAATGAGGAGGAAGACACAGTACCATTAAGAGAGAGCTTCCCCGATGAACAATTATGGGTGGTGCAAGATAAGGATCCATGGTATGTGGACATAGTGAACTATTTGGCATCACACGTAATTCCTTCAGAATTAAACTCATAAGCAAAGAAAAGGTTCATTGCGAGTACTCGATTCTATTTTTGGGATGAGCCTTACCTTTTTAAGTGAGGCTCGGATCAAGTGATTAGAAGATGCATCCCAGAGAACGAGCAAGGAGAAATACTAAACTTCTGTCATACACGTGAGTGTGGAGGCCATTATAGTGGAAGGAAGACAATGATGAAAATCCTCCAATGCGGGTTCTATTGGACAACTTTGGCAAATGATGCCTATGAGTTTTGTTTGAAGTGTGAAAGGTGCCAAAGGTCAGGAAATATTGGAAAGAGGGATGAGATAACACTAAATAGTGAACAAGTCGTTGAATTATTTGATGTATGGGGGATAGACTTCATGGGACTGTTTGTTACATCCCAAGGTTACAACTTCATTTTGGTGGCTGTAGATTATGTGTCTAAGTGGGTTGAGGCAATCCCTACAAGGACAAATGATAGCCATGTGATCATTGGGTTCATTAAAGAATATATCTTTTCTAGGTTTGGGATTCCTAGGGCGATAATAAGTGATGGTGGAAGTCACTTTTGCAGTAAGATTTTAATAGCCTTGTTAAAGAAATATGGGGTTAGACACAAAGTGGCTACCCCCTATCATCCTCAAACTTTGGGGCAAGTGGAGGTGAGTAACCGACACATCAAACAAATTTTGGAAAAGACAGTCAATGGGAGTAGGAAGGATTGGGCTTCCAAACTTAGTGACGCATTGTGGGCGTACAGGACGGCTTTTAAAACCCCCATAGGAATGAGGCCTTTTCAAATAGTTTTTGGAAAAGCTTGCCATTTACTAGTAGAGCTAGAGTACAATGCCTTATGGGCAATTCAAAAGTTAAATTTAGATCATGACAAAGCCGGAGAGGAAAGGAAGCTCCAACTCAGTGAACTAGAAGAATTTCGGTTGGAGGCATATGAAAGTGTGAGGCTCTACAAGGAGAAGACTAAGTTCTACCATGATAATAAGCTTAGTAGAAAAGATTTTCAACAAGGAATGTTCATTCTACTCTTTGAGTCCCGTTTGAAATTGTTTCCAGGGAAGCTTAAATCAAGATGGACGGGTCCTTATCGAGTTGTGCAAGTTTTTGCGAATGGTGCTATAGAGATTAAGAGTTTGAAGAAGGGCGAGAGGTTTAAAGTGAATGGTCACCAGTTGAAACCATATAGGGGAGGAGACCCAACTTGGGAGTCTATTTCGAGCATGGAATTAAGCGATCCGATCGGGTAACTATTGATCTTTCTCTTTCTTAAGTAGACTTTATTTTTGAGAATTTTTAATTTCGTCATTTTGAGTTCTTTGATTTCAATTTCTATATTTTGTCTTGTTTCGTTTTGTTTAGAGTAAGGGTGTGTTTTGGATTTTGGTAGAAGTTGGAGGATGATTGTGTTTATTGATGATTTTTGATAGAATGGAATATTGAAGATATACTTTGTTAGGATTCCCATATCTTGATTGGCTTATTTCATGGACAAACCATGTATTGGGGACTCTTTGTAAGGGTAGATTAGATGTTGTTGTTATTGCTCAAGCCCTTTGAAGACCTCGTCTTGATAAGCACCGAAGGTAAATCTCTTTGTGCTTACTTGTCTTGAAGAGATAGTTGCACACACTCACAACTCATGCATATGTTTAATCTTTGTGTATATGTGTGTCTATTTATGTGTGCTTTCATGATTATATAATATCTCTTCTTACATTTGTTATTGATTGCATCTAGGAGTTCAAATGCCATGACATGTTTATAGTTAGGTTGCATTATGTAAAAGTATGGGCGCTGTTCACCTGCCCTACAGGCGCCCTATGAACAGCGGTGCCACTGGTGATGTTTTTCACACCTGATGGTCCGCCCAAAAACCGCTCTACGAACAGCGGGTGAAGGGCGGCTCTCCAGACCCGAGAGCAACCGCCCCTAGGTCGCCTGGAATCCGCCCTACGTAGGGCGGTCACGAAGAGCATGTTCTTCAAAATCCCAGGTGAACCGCTGTACACCCGCCCTACGTACAGCGGGTGAACAGCGATCAAGGCATTTTTGTGTCAACTTTTCAAAACGACCACACTTCAATTTGGCCCCCTATATATATGCCACTTTGACTTTAGGTCAATCACAAGAGTTCATATTCAGATTTCATACTTAGGATATTTTTCAAAGAGAAGAAAAATTCCAAGAACTCATTTTTAATTACTCAAACACTTTTTCATGATAATCAATCATCATCTAGCATCATCTTTGATCATCTAGATGTCATCTTGCATGGATTCTTCATCATACTTGCTTGGTAAGCTTTTCACTAATATGTTACATATTTTGTGTTTCTCTTAACAAGCAATCTCAATTAATTACTTGTATGTTATTTTATATACTTTGAATACAAGTTTGAGATTAGTATGATGTATGTTTGAGAAGTTGTATTGTGCTAGCTAATTAGGTTTTTGATTAATCTTGATTAGTTAAGCTATTTGACATGTCATCTAGCTCTTGATATCTAGGATTGATTTAATTGAATATATCATCATTCTAGATAAGCATCTAAGGTTCCCTAGCCCTGTTTGTTATTTGAATATTCATACATATTCACATAGGTTGCATAATCTCTTCATAGAGAATTAAGTCTTGAGGCTAAGATTGCTTAGGCCTCAAGCAATTGGACTAGAGCCACTTTTAAAGGCCCGCGTGGTAGAAGTTGGGGGTTATTGACCGGAGTGTTAGACGAGGTCTACATAGGTTGTAAACTCCATTTCAATTAGTGGATTTCGAGGTTCGAGTGTGGCGCACTAAACAGCCTGTGGTTTTTCCCAGTGGTTGGGTTTCCACGTATACATCAAGTGTTATTTAAATTCTGCACTATATTACACTTGCTTGTATTTTTGACTAGTAGGGGTATTTTCATTATATTAACTTGCATGCGAAAATTGGGTAATAATAGCTAAAATCTATTCACCCCCCCTCTAGATTAATATTTATCATACACACCTAGTTTATTTGAGAACTTTCAATTGGTATCAGAGCGGGTTCCTAGATATACTTAGGTGATCCTAGCTCATTTTAGGTGTGTTGTGCATTTGTGTGATTTTTGATCATTCATACATTTTGCATACATTTCATTCATTATATACAATGAGTGGATTCGGTGGCAACCATAAGGGTGCTTCAAGCACACGGCCTCCTCTCCCCACCGGTGTGAATTATGCCTCATAGAAAGGCAAGATGGAGGCATATGTGTGCCAAATCCATGATAGGGCATGGATGGCTATTGAAGATGGGTATGCACCTCCTATGATGACTCCCACGGGTGGTGGAGAAGAAGTACTCAAGCCTAAGGCTCAGTGGTCACCTAAAGAGTTTGAGACTTCAAAATGGAATATGAAGGCATGGCATGCTCTTCTATGTGCAGTGGATGAAAATCAGTACAAACTGATTCAGAACACTAGGATAGTCAATGAGGCATGGGATATCCTAGAGGTCGCACACGAAGGAACCGACGTCGTCAAGGATTCGAAGCTGCAAGTCCTTCAAACGCAATTTGAGTTGCTTAAAATGGAGGAGGATGAGTGCTTCAATGACTTTGAAGTCAAGTTGATGGATATTATGAATCAAAGCCATCAATTCGGTGATCCTTATTCGGATAGGAGAGTTAAGCAGAAAATTATGAGGTCTCTCCCCGCTAGATTCGAATCAAAGGTGACGGCTTTAGAGGAAAATAGCATATACAAGGATATGAAGTCGAGCGAGGTAATTGGAAGACTCCTCGCCTATGAATCTAGGAAGGCTCCTAGCATTTCACCTCCTAAAAAGCAAAAGGGAATTGCTTTGAAAGCTTCCAAGGTTGAGAAGGAGGAAAAAGGTGACTCGGACGAAGACATGGCATTGTTGCTTAGAAAATTCAAGAAATTCGTCAAGTTCAAGAAGAAAGGGTTTGGATCCAAAGGCCAAGACTTGAAGAAAAAAACTCCCTTCAAGAGTTTTGAGCCTAGGCAATAGCATAGTGAGAAGAAAGGGGTCCAATGCTATGAGTGTGGTGGTATAGGTCACATCTCACCGGATTGTGGGAACTTGAAGAACAAAATGGCAAAAGTGATGACCGCCACATGGAGTGAAAGTGATGACTCCGGAAAGGGAGACAAGTCATCAAGTGATGATGAGCTTACCATCGACTACACAGCATTTGGGGCCACTTGTGTAGATGACAAGGTTGTTGGTAAGAATGACTTGACTAGTGATCCCATAGAAGAAAAAGATGAAGAAGTAGCTCTAAAGGAGATAGGTGTAGCTACTCATTGGGATATGGCTCTCATTAGCTCAAGAGACCAAGGTGAAGGTCTTAATGGGGGAAATGACTCCATTAGTAAGAAAGAGAGTGGAGGAAATAACTCAAGTGAAGATGACTCCTCATCTATCTCTACAAATGGAAGTGTAGAGAAAATGGATGTAAATGACTTTATAGTCAAGTGTGAAAGTTCATTGAAGAAGAACAATAGAAAATTGAAGATTTTAGAGGATGAAAATCTAGAACTTTCAACACACAATGACCACTTAAGTAATCAAGTGGAAGCATCCAAGAAGATTGAAGACAAGCTAAGAGATGAGCTAGCTTTGTCTAAGAGGAATGAAGAAGGGTTAAAGAGAGAGCTTGATGAAGCTATAGAGTCATTGTCTAAGATGACTACAAGCACCAAGAAACTTGACCACATTCTTGGTAGTGGAAAGAACCCTTGTGACAAGAGAGGGATTGGGTATGAAGAAACCAAGGAGATCACTACACCAACCAAGACCATCTTTGTCAAGAGTTTGGGCAAGATAGAAGCCTCACCGGTGCACACTCCTAGGAAGAAAATGGATCTAGGACAATGTTCAAGAAGTGCACAAGTGAAGGAAGCTCCAAGGAGACAACCTCAAGCTCAAAATGTTCCTCAACCTAACTTCCCTAAAGCTCATATTCTTCAAGGGAAGAGGTCAATCATGCAAAATGGAACAAGGAAGCAAGCTAGACTGGTTCAACAACAAAGAAGATTTGAACCCGCTCAACCACAAAGTCATGGGAAGGCTCCTATGCATGCTCAAGGACATGGTATGAAGGAGATATTATTGGAGATTTTCTTGAAGACTTTTTATTTTAAAAATAGTCTTGTAATTAATATCTATTATTATGTTTCTTTTTATTGTATATTTAATTAGGTAGTTAAATATTTTATGATTTGATTTTATTAAATCAAATCTTATTTCCTTATTAGATAGGTTTTTAATGTTTTAGGACTCTTTTGATTTTTAGGAGATTTGATTTCTTTTCCATTTAGGATTCTTTCCCTTTTGTTTAGGATTTTCTTGTTAGTCAAGTTTTGCAATTCTATTTAAATAGATTGTATTAGGGTTTGAAAGACGGTTTTTGATGATTAATAAAATTGTAGAGAGAGTATCTCTTTTTATCCAATTTCGGTATCCTGAGTGGATCAACGAATTTGAAGCCTATTATTCTGGTATCCCTGCGAGGATCAACAGATTAATAGTAGGGTTTGTTTCCGGTATTCGTGCGCGAATCAACGGATCTAAATCGATTACCCTTTCTTTTATCGATTGTTGTTTTGCGTTGAATCTTCCGCTGCATCAGTTGGTATCAGAGCCACCGAGTCTGCCTATGTGCTAGGCTCATCGTCCACGGACCACTCCCTGTATCCAAAAAAAAAAAAAAAAAAATCCATGAATCCCCAAAATAAAATTTCCTCCTACCATTCATTGTTTTTCAATGAAGATTATGTGTTAGACCCGGTTAATGTTGACTTCGATAGGCCGCCAATTTTCGATGAGGAATATGTGACGGAACTTGTTATCGTTGCTTTCGATAAGCCACCGATTTTCGATAAAGATTTGTTCCAGAACGAGCAGTATGAGAGGAACTCAATTTTTGAGGATTATTTCTACGATGTTGCCGTGTTTCATCATTCAACGGTTTCTCCAACTTATTTGTTTCTCAAAGCTGTCAAAATTCGAGGACGAATTTTCTCCACACTGGAGAGAATGATGCAGGAGATATTATTGGAGATTTTCTTGAAGACTTTTTATTTTAAAAATAGTCTTGTAATTAATATCTATTATTATGTTTCTTTTTATTGTATATTTAATTAGGTACACTACAAGAAAAACAACCTTTGTTGACAGTTTTTTCTTGACAGTTTTAAAAACTGTCAAGAATGTGTTATTCTTGACAGTTAAAAACTGTCAAGAAAAAATTGTCAAGAAAAACCATTTTTCTTGACAGTTTTTTGTTCTTGACAGTTAAAAACTGTCAAGAAAAAACTGTCAAGGAAGACGTTTTTCTTGACAGTTTTTAACTGTCAAGAAATACAATTTTTATATATTATATTATTATATATAATATATTATATATATATATATATATATATGTAATAATATATAATATAATATATATAATATAATATATTTATATATTATATATTATAATATATTAAATAATATACATTATATATTTATATTATTATATATATTGTATAATATGTATATTATAAATTATATATATATATTATATATATTTATATATGTATATATATTATTATTATATGTATTATATATAATATATATGTATTTTATATTATATATTATGAAATTTTTATAATTAGGGGTATTTTGGTCAAAATGCATTTCACTCAATTCCATTCCATGGTTAAACAATATATATAATAATATATTTATATAATATAAACATATAATATATATTATATAAATATTATAAATATATATTATTTAATAAATATATAATATATATTATTTAATATAATAATATATAATATATAATATATATATTATAAAACATTCATAATATATAGTTTTTTTATTTATCTTTAATAATTTTTTTAAACTTTTACTTCCTATTTTCAACACCAAACAAAATCCCGATATGGATTTATTTTACAGTAAGATTTCGGTTTTTGGGCAAACCGATATTGGATAAGTAAAATTTTAAATTTAATAAATTTACTTTTAAATCATTTACTTTTAAAAAATTCAAAAAAAATAATTTTTTAAAAATTGTTTATTTATTTTGCACCATCTTGTTTCATACTAAGAGACGCATTAATAATCCAATTACCCATATAAATTAGTAATCTGAGTCTTACATTTGTTCATTAAATTGCAAGATGCATGTTAAGAAATATCTCTCATGTAGTGAGAGTTGTATTTCAAATCATGTCTATTACAATTGATGTCACGAGTCTCTTATAGGCCATGTTTGGTTAGATGGAATGGAAAGAAAGCCATTCCATTTGTTTGGTTTGTTAAAATGCAATGGAATGGTGATTCCATTGGAATGAGGATTCCACAATTTTGATGGAATGGGCATTCCATCCAAAAACCAATGGAAAGTCATTACATTCCAAACTAAAATTTATATTCCATAAATACCCTCATATGCCCCAACTCCATTACAAAAATGCCCTCAGCTCCTTTCCAAAAATAATATATTATTATTATTATATATTATATTAATGATATATAAATATATATTTTATTATATATTATATTATTATAATATATATAATGATATATAAACAAATATAATATAATATATTTATATATTATGTTATTATATATAATATATATATTATATAGTATATTATTATATATTATATATTATTACATATATTATATATTATATTATTATATATTATATATTATTACATATATTATATATTATATTATTATATATTATATATATTATTATATGCATTATATGTATTATATATATTATATTTTATATATATTATATATTATTATTATTATATTATATATATTATATTATATTTATTTATATAATATATATTATTATTATAGTAATATATATTATATATACTATTATATTAAATAACATATCATTATATGTATAATATACTTTTATATTTTATTATTATTATTATCCATAATATATATGTTATTATGCATTCATAATTAAGGGTATTTTGGTCAAAATACAGTTAACTCCATTCCATTACATTGTTAACCAAACAAAATAATATTGATTCAGAGACTAATACTAAAGTTCCAACCAAATAAAAAACTTAGCCCCCGTCCTGCAGGCTGTTTTCAGCTGTTTTTGTTTTTATTTTCCAAAAATGATTTCGAATTCGTGTCATGTAAACCGTTTTTCATTTTATTTTTAGAAATAAAAAACAAAAACAAAGCCAAGTGTTAAAAGTGGAAATTTTGAAATACAAAAAAAATTGTTTTCGTTTTTGTTTTTGTTTTTGTTTTTGGTTTTGTTTTCCAAATGTTGTGGGTCCCATATCATTAATATATATTTTATTTTAATAATTTTTTTTTACTGACTTCTTCTTCCTTCTTCTTCTCCCTTCTTCTTCTTCTCCCTCTTCTTCATTCCCACCGCCGACGAGCTTCCCCTTCCCGATCTCCGGCCGAGATCTCTTCTTCCTCTTCTTCCCTTCTTCTTCTTCTTCTTCTTCTTCTTCTTCCCACCGACGAGCTGCCTCTTCCCGCCGACGAGCAGTCTTCTTCCGGCCGACGAGATCTCCTCCGCCGATCGCTGCCGTCTTCCTCTTCTTCTTCTTCTTCTTCTTCTTCTTCCTCTTCCTCCTCCGCTTGCGATCGGCGACCGATCTCTTCTTCTTCTTCTTCTTCTTCTTCTTCCTCTTCCTCCTTCGCCTCTCGCCGATCACCGATTGCCGTCGCCGATATGGTCTTCCTCCTCCTCCTCCTCTTCCTCTTCCTCCTCCTCCTCCTCCTCTTCTTCTTCTTCTTCTTCTTCCTCTTCCACTGATAAGGGTTTTGTGTTAATTTATTAATTATATTTAAAAATGGTTAATTATTTTAATTAATTTGTTTATATTAATTTCAATTTTCGAAAGTTTTCGATTTATCCTACCAGACGCGTTTTTTCCGTTTTTATTTTCAAAATACGGATTCCAGTAAATGCTACCAGACGCGTATTCGGAATTCAAAAATGAAACCAAAAACACTGTTTTCATTTTCATTTTTCTTTTCGAAAAACAAAAACAAAAAACGGCTTGCAGGACGGGCCCTTAGTTTTCCTTTCCTTTCCTTTCCATTCCCATTCTCATTCCCATTCCCATTCCCATTCCCATTCTACTGTGTAACAAAATGTGAGCATAGAATATCGACTAATAATTCAACTATATATGTTTTAAAAAATATAATTTTATTAAAAGTTTCAATAAATATTTTTTAATATATGTTTGTCGTAGAAAATAGAATTTTGATTAGTTGAATAAATTTAAATTTATGTAATAAGGATTTATTCTTATGAGTTATATATGAATATTGTTCCAATTATAACACATCAACTACTGTAGTGAAGTGGTAAAATTTTGCAACATTGGACTTGGGTCTCAGGTTCAATACATGATGATGACAATTAATTGGCATTATTATTAGTGGGCATGGGTGGCCGGCGGTTGGTGGGTGGTGGTGGTCGCCGACGGTGGTGACCAGTCGGCCGACGACGGCGGAGGTAGGTGGTCGGTCGGCGGTTGGTGGGTGATCGGACGGCCGTCGTCGGTCGTCGGAGGTGGACGGTCGGGCGGTCGGAGGTGGGTTGTCTGAGGGCCGGCGGCGGAGGTGGGTGGTCGGATGGTCTGCGGCGGTGGTGATCGGTCGGCGGCGGAGGTGGGTGGTCGGACGGTCTGCGGCGGAGATGGCCGGAGGTGGGTGGGTGGTCTGACGGTCGGCGGCTGTAGTGCCCGGCGGTTAGGCGGTGGCCGGCCGGAGGTAGGTGGTCGGGCAGTTGCCGGCGACAGGTGGTGGGCCGGTGGTGGGTATATGTTTTATAAAAATAAAAAATGTTTTTTATTTAAATATTATAATTAAATACAGATGACAGTTTTTATTTAAATATTATTAAACCTTTCTTGACAGTTTTAAACTGTCAAGAATTAACTGTCATAAAAAAAAATGAAAAAACTGTCATAACATTTCTTGACACTAGCTTCCTTGACACTTATAAAAACTGTCATTAAAGGTTTTGTTGACAGTTTTTAACTGTCAACAAATACATTATTTTCTTGTAGTGGTAGTTAAATATTTTATGATTTGATTTTATTAAATCAAATCTTATTTCCTTATTAGATAGGTTTTTAATGTTTTAGGACTCTTTTGATTTTTAGGAGATTTGATTTCTTTTCCATTTAGAATTCTTTCCCTTTTGTTTAGGATTTTCTTGTTAGTCAAGTTTTGCAATTCTATTTAAATAGATTGTATTAGGGTTTGAAAGACGGTTTTTGATGATTAATAAAATTGTAGAGAGAGTATCTCTTTTTATCCAATTTCGGTATCCTAAGTGGATCAACGAATTTGAAGCCTATTATTCTGGTATCCCTGCGAGGATCAACAGATTAATAGTAGGGTTTGTTTCCGGTATTCGTGCACGAATCAACGGATCCAAATCGGTTACCCTCTCTTTTATCGATTGTTGTTTTGCATTGAATCTTCCGCTGCATCAAAATCAAAAGCTGATTAATGCAAAATCAAGTATAGTTGCTTGCTCACACTGCCACACAATATCATGGCCATAATCTGAACCTTGATTTATTTCCAGTTAACCAGAAGAAATTTAATTTGAGAAAACACTTTTATAGATATTGCGTTTGTTTCTATATAAGTACTGTTTATTAGAGTAAGCATGTGAACATGAATTGTTTTAATAACCTTGAAAAATATCTTTATCCTATAATTTAGATCAGGTAGTGTTTGTGGCTTAAACTCTACCATCCTTAGTGTTACCATTATTTTAGTTCCTTCTGACTGGTAAATAGAAGTCGAACATTAGGCCAGTTGTGTTGGTAAAATTTGAATCTTATGGGGACCATCAGAGCTTTCTTTTGGCAAAATTCATGGATGAAAAATGATGATGAAAAGTAGTAAAGGACAACTGCAGAAGACATTTATGGGACATGTTTTTTGTAATGTTGATGGCAATTGAGAAAGAAACAAGATTGTGGAAACATTTTTTTATTTCTTTTCCAATCATAGTTAGAAATGGCCAAAGTGGTTTCTATTTTTAACCTTTTCCACTGTTTTACTTTTACTCTCACATGGTGCTTGGAAGTTGGAACCAACAATATGAACCAAAGTTCATGAATCACACCCCCTTATATTAGAAATATAAAAAGATTATACATATTAATCTTTTAACTAAGTAAAGCACAAATCACAACCCCACCATTTGCATCTTCCTTTTTCCACCAAAAAGAGGATAGAGAGAGACAACAATGTAGAAAAAAGAAGGGCAATGATAGCTCTAGGAGAGTGCATTGAATTTTGTGGGTTGATGGGATTAGACCTAACTTCTTCATAAATCCTTGGAAACCCAACTCAAAGACATTGGGGACCATCACTACTCCACCTTACACAGTCAAT
Source organism: Acer saccharum (assembly GCA_030490815.1). NCBI lineage: Eukaryota > Viridiplantae > Streptophyta > Magnoliopsida > Sapindales > Sapindaceae > Acer > Acer saccharum. The sequence goes on from CM059872.1 coordinate 1,939,734, forward strand.
TATTATAAAAAAGAAAAGTGAAAACAGAACACTAAGGTAATATATCAACCTAGCATATATAGATGTTGCACTAAGTGGGACTAAGACTATCATGGTCATTCACCTAGGGTTTTCTTTTCTTAAATATTTATATAAATTGGTCAAGGAAAATTATCATTGCAAAGACAATGGTATTCAAGATATAGTATCAATTGTTGGGTATAAGATGCTTTGAGGAATTGAAGCTTTGGTTTTCTAAGTCCTCCCTATGAGATTCTTGTGGTGTAGTAGGTGATAGAGAAGGGTTGTAATAATACAATGTAGACCAGAAAAGATAGTTGAAAAAGTTGATGAGGCTAAGGGCAGCTAACAACCAATAGAAAAGGTCTAATCTATCCTTGTTGAGGTCATTGTCACTAAGCCAACCACTATAAGAAGAGTTTGAGGTAATTTTGTTGACTATAGAAACAAGAAGGGAGCTAAAATAGAACCCAAATGAGTAAGAGCAGTAAGTCATGGCTGTTAAAAAGGATTGCATCCCTTCCAAGGACTGTTTGTAGAAGAATTCTATAAGACCAACTGCAGTGAACATCTCTGAGAGACCGAAGATGAGGAATTGTGGAGCAATCCAAAAGATTGATAGAGTTTCGTTGTGTTTTAAGGCTGCAACTTGTCTCTTTTTCTCTACTAATGCAGCTGCAACCATTGAGAAAGTTGCGACAAAGAGCCCGATGCCAATCCTTTGCAGAGGAGAGATTCCCGATTCTGTTTTGGTGATTTTTCTTACAGTTGGAACAAACACAGTTTCGTAAAGAGGGACAACAAAGATGAGCATGATGTAAGGGATGGCTTGAAGAGAAGCAGGTGGGATTTTGAAACTTTTCGTGATTCGAGTGTCCATGGCACTCCCTTGTTGAACTGAGAATGTCTGAAGCTGTGCTAAAATGGTATTGAAGATTATTGTGCAAGCAAATATGGGAACAGCAGAAATGATTATCTTCACTTGCTCAACTTGAGTCACTGTGCACAATCTCCATGGACTCTCACTTGTTCCATCATGGACTTTGATGCAGGCCTTGTCAAGAAATCTGCAAAATTAGTGAGATTCATTTACATTCTTATCATTTGTACACTATGATAAATGTCTTAGCCTTCAAAGGTCCAAGTTAGATTTCAACAAATTAAATATTCTTGATACGTGTAGGGCAGAGAAATCTTCAAGAAAGTGATATAACTTCATATACTCATTCAACTTTCTTCCAAGTTTTTAAGGGACCTGATCGTTTTATTTTGTTTTATTTTCAAAAATATTTGTACCCCACCTGAACAGTTTGGTATGGAAGAGATTTCTGTTTCTGTCACCTAGAAACTTTGCTGAAATGGTGTTTGGTTCTGTATTTGTGCTTCCACTCCCATGGTGCATCTCTGTATTTGAAGGGCAAATTTGCTTTCTTTTTGTTATTGCAGCAACAAAAACCTGATCAAATCAGAAAGAAAAAAACAAAATTAAAGTTACAATTTTTAAAAAATTGACTAAGAGTATACGTTAATGAAATTTAATATTAATTATTCTTCTTAACATATGTTAAGAAAATTCATAAAATATATACAAAAGAAAGGCAAAAGTAAAATCTCACAAGGTCGGCATAAAGAGGGAAGAAAAAATGTTTTCAAGTTATAAAAAAATAAAAATAAAAAAATAATGGAAAATAAGTCTTTTACTTTTCATTCTTCAAGTCTGCGCACTTTGTGGACATCATTTAGTTAGCTAAAGAGAGTAAAAAATAAAATAATAATAATAATAATTGATTTCCTTAACAATAACAAATGTGGAGTCTAGAGAAGAAAAAGGTTCCTTAATTTTTCTAACATTATTAAAGCGAAAGAGTATAAACTTTCTGAACTTTGATCCTCTTCTGACCTGAGCAATCGGAGTGAAGATACTACCGCGAGGGGGATTATTCCGATAAGAAAATGTACCAGAAATCAAACACAGTAATCCAGCTGCCATGGCGGCCGCAGAGACTCCGAAACCCAAAAACATCCCGGAGTGTGTTTGGACCCAAATAAGAGCTGTGAGGGCAACAAGTTCTCCAATGCAAAAGGCAAAGTAGGCAGCATTGAAGAAAGAAGAGAGCTTTTTAGAATCCTCCTCTTTTAACTGATCAGCCCCATGAGAAATAATGTTTGGTTTGAGACAACCACTTCCAAGTGCCACCAAGTAAAGTGCCACATAAAATATCAAAGCCTTGTAACCATTGGCTTCCTCACACTGGCTTCCTTCTGTGAGCATGTCACAGTGGGGTGGCCTCATTTGTGGCAGATGAGCTTGAACAGACAGTAATATAAAACCCTGTAAACATTAAACAAAAATGTTTAAATTTTACTATCACATATCATATCCACAGTTTGTTTATGTTCAGCACCCTCTTATTGTATTAATTCAGCATCTGATTAAATAACGTTGTGGAATCAAGAAACAATTAGGTACGGGAATCCTGTACATTTTTTTAGTGCCATAACGAAAAAAATGGAGAGAGAGAGAGAGAGAGAGAGAGAGAGAGAGAGAGAGAGAATAGCAAATAGGAGATGATGACGATGAGATAGTACGTAGTGCTTGAAAAGTGGAAGGCAACTTACAGAGAGCTCCACAAAGCCAAAGATGAACATTGTCCAAAAGCTGCCAAGATAAGAATCAGAAAGGAAGCCACCAAAGAGAGAGAGGAGGAAAACAGTCCCCACAAAGTTTGTGACTATGTTTGCAGATTTTGATAAAGGAAAGTGCATCTCATTCAATAAATATGTTATCAGATTGTTTCCCACTGCTGCAATTGCCATCATCTCAAATGCTTGAAGTCCTGTTATACCCACCACCACCAACAACAACAACACATACATATCAATTGAGAAGAAGAAGAAGAAGGCTTTAATTGTATATCTAGTTCACAAACGATCATTTAAAAGAAAAAGAAGAGAAAACTAGAAAATTAAAGGGTCCAACTCATCAAGTATAATATGGTGGACAATAACATGACTATATATGTAACCAAGAGAGAAAGATAAAAAGAAAAATAGAGAGAGAGAGAGAGAGAGAGACCAAGGACAAAAACAGCAGCAACCATTCCTCCATGTTTGTTAGGCTTGCAAGGTCTGCCTCTCCAATCAACAGAAACCTGTTCTACTGATGACTCAGACATGGAATTATCTCCTTAATTTGAACTAATTGCTTGTGATCTTCTCCACTAAATTATCTCTTTAATTAACTATAAGTATATATCCTATCCAAATATATCAAGAATCACTTGAACAAAGCTATAGCTATATAGACAACTCTCACTTGCTAATTCTTTTGTAATTTTTGAGACAGAACCAAGTAGTATTTATAATGCTATCCTGCAATTCCTCGTTTGCCGATGTTTTCGCTCAATTAACCTTTAATTCCTCTCCTCGTCAAGTTGACCCTTCTCTAGTAGTGGCATGCTATGGCCCATTGCAGGAATGTGCTCAAAAACTTAGCTAAGCAAGTCAGCCCCCAACACATAATTAACTTTGGCATCTACAGCTTACTTGAGAAGCTGATAGTTTAGACACACCAAGTAGATATTTCGTTATACTCCTTGTAACCGTCTTTCACCCATAAAACTAAATCGTGTCTAAATGACCCACAACTAGATTATTTTCAATGCATGTAACAAGCCTCTTTTACTATCATGTTTCACATAAAACTAAAACACATCTAAATTAGTTTAGCAAATCGAAAACTTACGATACGTAGGGATTTGGGATGTGATCACAAACAAGAGTTAATTTCATCTTTACCCACTAACATGAGATAGATATACGGGTGGTGGTGTGGTGTCCATGTACCCATGTACTCATGTACATGTAACCAAACGCTAGCCATTCATTAACCATCATGATGATCATTCTGGTTTTTAATTAGTCATCTCTCTTAAAGTGGGTCATCATATATATATATATATTGCAAAGTCATGATCATATATAGAGAGAGTGGAGCATTAAATATCCACTACCCTTTTGTGTTTTAGAAGATCAGTTGCTCTAATATTGTGTTTTTTCTAAAACCTTTCGATGTCTACCCTTGAAATTTTTCCACGTGATTTAGGGTGCGTATGGTATAGTTTTTTAAATGGAACTTCTACAGTAGATCATTTTATGGTAGAGCTTTTGATCATATACTTTTTGAAACACATCACTAGTTTCATTGAATACATAAAGGGAGATATCATCGATTGTACAAAAATTATTGGCTATGTACTATGCCACTATACTAAGTAGAAACGAAAAAGAAAAAGCAAAAATCTTTATATATATATATATATATATATATATATATATATATATATATATAAATTTCCAAATGAGAACGTCCTAATATAATTTCATGAAGATATTGAATGTGAGCCACTAGTTTTACATGTTTTGACTGAAGTGTGTATATACTTGTCAAAACTAATGGTTCATATTCAATATCCTCATGAAGTTATATCAGTACGTCCGCATGAGAACGGAACTATATATATATATATACAATTTTTCTATTGTCAGTTCGTCTTGATATAAAATATATCAGGACGAAGAATGTGGACCATTAGATTTACATACTTTGACTCAAAGTGTATGCACTTGTCAAAACTTCTCCATAATCTATGGTCTACATTCTTCATCCTGATATATTTTATATCAAGACTAACCGATAGTAGAAAGATTATATATATATATATATATATATCAGTTTTTCTATTGTCAGTTCGAACTGATATAAAATATATCAGTTCTTTGATTGTGAGCCATTGGATTTAAATGATTTAACTTGACTATATACATTTGTCAAAGCATCTTTTAAATCCAATTGTCAACATGCAAGGAAGTAATATATTTTATATCAGTTCGAATTGACAATAGAACGAGTATATATATATAAATATATATATACAAATGTTCAAGTCAGTGCATACTGATATAATTTCATTAGTGCGTTGGATGTGTACCATTAGCTAGATTTATATACTTTGACCCAAAGTGTATGCACTTGTCAAAACTTCTCTATAATCAGTGGTTCATATGCATTGGTACTGATGTAGTTACATCAGTGCGCACTGATGTGAATGGGATCGTATATATATATATATATATAATTTCCTCAGTGTGCACTAATATAAGGAAAACATAGAACATCTAAATCTAAGTTTGGTTTCATCAAATGGTTAGATTGGTTCTTTAAAATATCTTTATTTATAAAAAAATATATTTATGCATTAAAGAAAAAGAATGTCATTAAAAAATATTTTTTACATTCTCAACAAAAATTTCTCTTTCTATAAAACAAACAAAAATCTTTTATATATTTATTTGCTTCTCCAAAACTGTTGAACTCTCTTTTCTCATCAATTTTCTTATGCAACAAACGCAAAGAAAAAAAAATTGACACAACTTTGATGAACCAATCATGTTTGGAGATTGGAGATACAACATGGCCGACCTTTTTTTTTTTTTTTTTTCTTGTCTTCAAAAAGACCCACAAAATATGTAAAAGAAAAATGGTAAACAATTTGGGGATTGGTTTTTCATGATACAACATATTTCAAAAACTATGATATTGAACGTAATAGCATGGTGGACATTTTTTTCTCTTTTGAATAAAAAAAAAAAAAAAAAAAAAAAGCAGTATGTTGAACTTAAGATGTGAATTTGCAATCGGTTACATCTATTAATCTCTTTAGAATATATAAAATTATATATACATTTTAAAAGAAAAAAAAAATCATTTACTAGAAATTTGAATTGTTCATGATCTTCATTTATTTGACTAATTTATTCATTGATTCATCAATGTTTTGTTTTGTTTTTTTTGTCGTTGCAGGAGAAAATTGACGTGGGGAGGAAAGCAGACTTTTAGAAAAGATTTTGGTTTGTTTATTTATTTTTATAAAAAGAGAAATTTTTTGTTGATAATGTAAAAAATAATTTTAAAAGACGTTCTTTTTCTTTAATGTATATATATATTTTTTATAAATATATGTATTTTAAAGAATCAAATCTAACCAAACCAACGCTTATATTAGTGCGCACTTATATTTTTCAAACCAACGCTTAGATTTGAATGTCCTATATTTTTCTTATATCAGTGCGTACAAAGAAGAAAATGATTATATATATATATATATATATATAAATTACACTTATTATATAATTTTATTGAATGGAAGTATATATATATACACCTTTTATATCAGGTTTTGACGAGGGTTCAAATTTTTGAAAATTTCGATGGATTTATAGAAAATATCAAAAATTATTTTCAAAATATTAGGTATATTAGGCATATTAGGCATATTAACAAATATTTTTATATCAATTCCTCCCCTAAACTATGAAAAATATTAGGATATTTCAGTTATTATTTTTACTTCTTTAAGTTCTAACAAACTTCAATATATATTATGGACGTGTGTAGTTATCTTATCAAGTGAAACATAACTTACTGTAATTTCGGTAAGAACCTTGATGAAATCATATTGAATTTTATGAATTTTGATCTGAATGTTTTTGTGGATGATAAGTTCATTGAAATTTACATATGAATAAAATTTGAGAATTTTTTAAGTACAATAACATTTTTTTTTTTTTTAATTTTCCTATATTTCTCTCATTTTTCCGAAGCCTTTAAATTTAAAAAAAATCGGGATAAATTGTTCTAGTGCTTGAAAAAATCTTAAATTTTATTCATCAGTAGATTTCATTAAACTTATCATCTGCACAAAAAAAAAAAAAAAAAAAAAAAAAAAAAAAAAAGATCAAAATTCATAAAAATCAATGTGATTTCATCAAGGTCCTTATCGAAATTAAAGTAAGGTATACCTCACTTGATAATTACTCTATATATATACACACACCGGACATTGAATCTAGATCGCATGTGATCAAATGTAAGTGGCATGTGATCATACAAAAATAAGGTAAAATTGTAATATAATCGTATATGAGTAATATGTAATCTGGATAAAAAAAAGACATGATCACAATTCACAATGGATGTAGCTAGCGCACTAAAGAGATCCTATATATATATATATATATTGTTGGAAATTTTATTTAAAATTTCAAAATCCAATAATTACATTTAGAAGTTAACCGTTGCTACTAAATGATGGTTTTATGTGAGCCATTATGTGACCATACGTTACGACGGTTTATTACAATAAATATTTGATCATCAATTAGATTAATGGTATTGTTAATGATTATATTAATGTGCAACGGTTAGATTTCAAATTATAAATAGTGCATTCAAAATCATGTTGGTATAATTCGGAGAGCTTCTGAATCCCCTCAAAAGCTACCAAGAGGAATGTGTATATTTTCTAGCTGTTCTAGAATACTGTATAGGGAGTGCACCCTTACAGTATTAACATGTCATTGAATGCTGGAGGTCAAAGCGTCGTTTTTCATGATTGCACCAAGACATTGTCCTAGAGAGACGCAATCTAATCTTAAGTATAGTGCTTTGGCACACCTTGACCTTAGTCAATTTTCCCAACATCCATCTAATCCTCATATTTTTCCAGCAATCTTAAGATCAGATTAAGCGTTTATGGATGTTTGTGTTTATTACGAATTCATGGAATAATGCATTTTTATGCAAAGATAAGAATTTCTTATATTTTTTTATGTGAGATTGCTATTTAAATTTCGTTTGGTATATATGTGTAGTTTTATTGTTCATAAACTGATTTGATATTTATGCAAAGGTTGAAGGATGTGTTCCTTGTCCAAGTTTGCTGATACATGTATGGAGCTTATGAACACATTCGTGTAGAAATCTTCTCTCTCTCGCAAAATGGAGAAGTTTATAGATGGTTTGATTCAATTGTGGTAAATGGTTAATTAAGTTGTATTTGTTTCGGCCTTGGATCTTGGTATGTACTTTAAACATCTTAAAACTAGTTATTGGTTTTATTGGGGAGTTGCTTTGGATAATAACAATCCAATATTTCATAGTTGAAAATAACTATATATAGTGGTGGGAGAGATGTCAAAATGGTCATGCAAATTTGGTTTTAATTGTGAGATACTAGTATGACCATTTTGTTTTTGGTAATTCAAAGTAAGATTTGATATGCCACTTCTACGAGGATTGCATATGAAATGATCCCATAATTATAAAAACTGCATTGATATGAGTCTTGCATGGTGGATTGTTGGCAAATTTTTATGGTATTTCGTCTCATACTAATGATGCTTTTATTGTAAGCATCATGAAATTTTAAATTTTGTTCTTAAAATTTTAATAATTGTGCGATTCATGTGGTTATTAATTTTGAAATTATTTGAAATCCAAATTATTGGTTGCCTTATTCACATGAGACGTAATATGCTTGACATAGTAACATTGCATATTTGAGAGGCAAATTGAGTAAATATACTCAAAGTCTTGGAAATGACTATGAAATTGTCTTACATTTTTAATATCAAAGACAACATTAATTACTTAGAATCACTCTAGCAGATCCTCCACCAATGATAAAAGATATGCTAATTGTGTTTTCTTCAAATGCAAATCACGTGATTATGCTTCATATTTGTGGAGATATAGTGTTTTGAAAATTAACCAAGTAATTATATAACTCGGTCTACTACATAGTCTGAGTTGATTGCCTTAAGAGAAGGCATGTTCTGATTTTTCCCATTGGTGTTCACCCTCCTTATATAAGATGAATTTCAAGATTCAATTATTAAACTGGGAAATTGTTTAAAAATTAATATTGTATAGCAATTGCTTGAATCTAGATCAAGTGAGCCTAGATCTTGTGTACTCAGAATAATTTTGGCCAATTTTCTGACAAAAACCACTAAATGGGAGGTTAGTGGTTCAAACTTTGAGGGGGATAAGACTATGACTAGAACATAAGGCAAGAGTGATGGTAACCCCACCTATGTGATTAGAGATCCCATGAAATAGGTTCCTAGGGGTAACAACAAGTCACTTGTTGTCTTGTTGGGGCTATCATTTTAATATTTTCTGAGTCTATCCCTATGGTGAGATAGTGCTTGTTGAGGTGAATGGGGTTGAGCTAAATGCTCTTAATGAACTTCATAGCCCTATTAATGAATGGTGGTTTGTAAGAACTGCAATACACACTTGATGGAGGTTCACCTATACGAGTTTGGAACAGGGTCGGTTCCTATGAGAGCTTAGGTAGGCATCTCTAAAGCACTCATGAATTGAAATGTGTAAAAATTTGATCAACTTTATACTTCTTCATTAATTGCTTGAGAAACTTGGTTGGACATATATGCTTATATGGTATTTTATATAATAAGTGTGCTTCATTGATTTATTTGTAATACATGTCATGTTTAGTTCAATAATGCATTTTTGGACTAGGAGAATTAATTGGGAAGTACTCTTGAATGACCTATAATTTTATCTCCATGAAATGAGAACTTTATTATGACATGCTTGAATTGATATGCATGATATTTTTAATTGCTCAACTTAGAATGCAAATGTGTGTGAAAGGAAATGACAAGACTACAATCAATAAAAATCTTGTATCTATTTAATCAATAAGGATGTTACATCTAATATAGTCTAGTCTCTCTTCTTAAAGGTGTAAACAAGACTACTAACGGATGTTAACAATAAGGATGTTACATCTAACAGATGTCTCATCCGGAAAAATCAAATGGGATTTCTTATATCCATGTCTTGATTCGCCTTTAAGGTTTGATATAGTTGCTTTTTCTTACAAAAATTTTAGAAATTAAATCTTGTTTGTTTATGACAAAAGAGTACAAATTAGTTTGAATTCTTTGGAAACCCTTTTGATGTTTGCTTTGCCAAATACCATTACTTGAACTTTGATGTTATATGTCTTGCATACAAAGCAAAAACTTCACATTTTCCTTAAAATAAATCTCCTTGAATCTCTCTCAATTATTTATGTTGCATAAAGTTCGTGTATATGATTATGCAAATGTATTTTGTGCTAAAAACTCTCTTTGCTAAAGCAACTCGTGGGGATGGCATTAGGGCGGGGTTCGGGGTGAGGTGGCCTTCCCCGCACCCCACCCCATTTATTTTTTAAAAACTCATCCCCTCATAAAACCCCACCATAGATAGAGCGAGTTGGGGCGGGGCGGGGTACAACGGGGAGTGCTTTTCCCATCCCCACCCATTTACCCCCTTTATAATTTTTATTATTATTTAAATAATAAATATATAACCTTCGAATATGATATAATATATAAAGTAGTAAATAATTCCAAGAAACTAAAAAAACATCTCATAAACATAATTCTCACAAGTAAATTCAATCATTTTCAAACATAAACATAAAGTATAAAGTCAAAATGTTTGAAAATCTTAACGTTAATCATCTAATAGTTGCATTTATTTCTCTAGTTCTCTCTTCTTTAGTTTGTTTCCACCCCATGTTGTTCTTGTATGTTTACACAATTTTCTCTTGATAACACCAGTATTGAGTCTTCACTTTCTAGTGCATCAGTAGACATATTTGTGCCTACCTGAAGTAGTGATAAACAAATTAAATTTAATTCAAGAGTTGAGAATTATTAAAGTAATAAATTTAAAAAAAAAAAAAAAAAACTATTGTTATTAAACTTTTAATTTTAAAAGTTATTTGAGAAAGAAACTTATTGTATGTCCTCTTGTGTTTGAGGTTGAAGCTTGAACGGTGAACTTCAAGTTGTTTGAGGATTAGAGACTTAGAGTTGAAGTTAGAGGCTAAGGTTTTTTTAATAGTATTTTGTTTTGTTACTTTATGTTAAGTAACGGTGAAGAAATGTAAAGTCAGGGTTAATGTATTTATATATATATATACAGTCTTTCTATTATCAGTTCGAACTAACAAAAGTTATATCAGTTCCTTGTATGTGAGCCGCTGGATTTAAATACTTTGACTGACAAGTGCATATAGCCAAGTCAAAGTATTTAAATCCAATGGCCCACATGCAAGGAACTGATATAACTTTTGTCAGTTTGAACTGATAATAGAATTTCTGTATATATATATATATATTTCTTTTTTTTTTTAGATATTTATTTTCTTTGAAACTACACATTTTAACTAAATACTATTTTAAGCGAGGCAGGGTGGGGTGGCAAGTATAAAACCCATCCTCGCCCCATATCCATTGTGGGTTAGACTATCTATCCCCATCCCCGCCCTATCCCCACCCCAAAAGTGCGGGCCATAATAAGGGGGATACTTCTTTACCTACCTTATGACAAAAATGGAGAGTAGTATTTATGAAAGATAGGGGAGTTTTTTTTTTTTTTTTTTTTTTTTTGCTATGGAAGAATTAAGCCTTGAGGGGGAGTAACCTATTTAAGGGGAACATTGCATTGCACTATTTCGTATTGCTTTACTTTAATACAAATGCTTTTTTATTTGAGCTTTCATTTTGATCATCTCACATACACTTGTCTTGTTTATTCTAAAAGAGATTAAAAACTTGAAGATCTAGACTTTAGGTATCTCTATGTAATGTAGAAAAACATTTGTTGACCATTAACCTTTAATTTATGAGGATTAATTGTGAGTGGTAGTTTTGTCACAAAATAGCCAATGGTGGAGATTGTAAGTTCCTCATATTTTGATTAGTTTATTTCGTTGACAAACCATGTTGGGATTTTTTGTAATGGGTAGCTTAGGTCTCTTACGTGATTCTTCATCAACAAGCTTCCAAGATCCCGAAGAGCTTCAAGAAAGATTGTTCACTTGTCCTCTGAAATACCTATAAGGTTATACTAAACAACCTTGAGTGGGTAGGAGGTGAATAGGTTGACACTCTCTTTTTAAAAACTCTTTCGAGGCTTTTGTCAAACACTTGGTGATCAAATAAATTAACCTTTAACATGATCGTTATTAGATAACAACTATCACATGTAAGCTCAAAACACCACCCTTAGTCTACAAACATATAACAAGAGACAATGTATCTCATATATAAATATCTTCAATGCAAAGCAAATTCTACAAGTTGTACTTTGAATATTGCAATATAAATTCACTAAGTAGAACTATACAACTTGATATAGAATTCCACAAGATACAATGTTCAAACACTACAAAGATACAAGCGATAAATACAACTTTGATCAACAGAATGTTTGCATTCTAATATTTACAAAGAATCTTGTTTACAAGGAAGTGAAAAAATGAAGAACTAAACAAGATACAATTGATCACACATACAAATATAAAGAAATAGGGATAGAGACATTTGACACATTATTTTTACGTGGTAAAACCTTCGAAGAGGAAACATCCACAGGTTAAATACATAACCACTGGCAAACTATCTTTCACTATGTTGAATAAAAGTACACCCTCAAAAGTGACCAATCCACATGATCCATTCTCTAAGATATCCCCTTTTACTCTACCCTCTAGTCTAATGAAAGACTTTGCCTATTTCCTATCCAAGACACTTCACTCATGTCTCTAGAAGCAACTTTCTATCCAAGACACTTCACTCATGTCTCTAGAAATATTTCTTGCATGACTATTCAGATCATCCCGATCCTAGCCAAGACTCCTTGCTTAACTATCTGAATCATCCCGATTCCAATTAAGACTTCCTTGCTTAACTATCCAGATCGTCCTGATCCTAGTTAAGACTTTATACCTTTTGCAAGGATTTCATAATCGTGATCAATGTATGCAAATGCAAACATGTGCAACATAAAATATGAGATCAGTATATCCTATGGAAGCTAGACATAGTCATGAAAGTTCACAAATCAAAGTTGTCTAGTTATTATACATGAACAAAAAACTAGAACATGTGAATCACCAAAACACACTTAACACCTAGATTTATTCATGCAACTAAAGCTTGAAATAAAGCATATACATTAAGCACATATTCAAGACTTTAGAACTATAACCAAAAAATCTAGATTCACAAAATATGATCAACAAAAGCTCTAACAATCATTTAGAGCATATAGTCACACAATATCAATTAAATCTTAATAGGCTCTAAATATAAGATAAATGTGCTAATCCTAAATAAATTCAACTAAAGAGTCCTAGCACATTCAAAGGCTATCAATCATCAAATCAAAGTCAATTAAAGCACAAATAGCCCTAGGTTATAAGCTAGACACAATACAACACACAAACACATGGAATCTTTGATTTTTAAAATAACCTAGATCACATATAAGTCTCTAATTAGAAAAATCTGGCTTATAATTGAAGCTCAATCTCTTATCAACATTTGTTCAAGTAACATACACTAAAATAGGAAGAAGACACAAGGTAATTGAACATTTAAAAGTGTAAAACACAAAAGATAATCAAATGCCTTATTAACTTGAGTGCGGCCACGAAATCGGTGTAGAACCATAAAAATACTTTAACAAAAGACTTCAAGGTTGCTTAATGATGATATAGGATTTCAAGACGAAAAATCTCCCTTTTGAATCACTCAATTTCAAGTTGAAATGAGTTAGATATGCTTATTTGAAGTTGAGAGAAATTTGTGAGAAAATTCTGCACTTAGTCTTCTTAATTTGAAAAATGAGATGGAGAGGGAATTTAAAGGAGGGAAGACGAAATGGAAAGAAGGGAAAAATGGGAAGGCCTTCGCACCTCTCCATATCAGCTCCCCGTGAAGGCGTGTGGCCTCCATGGGGGCAGAGGAGGTTCCTTCTCTTAGGGCCCAAGTGCCTCCACGGGGAAGGGGTGCAAATGGCTCTTTGCTATACTTCTCTTCCCTCACGCACCTCTTACGTTCTTTGACCGTTCTCCGAATTTTGAACGCCGAATTTGAATCCATTTTCAAATTACAAACCGTAACTCTCTCATGCATATGGACGAATATGAAACTTTGACCAAAAAAAGTTCAAAATGGATATGACAATTAAGTTTAACAATGGATACATGTATACTCCCCCTAAATACATGCATATCCATTAAAACATATCTCATCCAAGTTATTACATGCCATAAGAAGTTCAATACTAGACAAATACAAAAAGAAGATAAACTAAAACAATATCATATTTATCCCTCTTTTTGACATAAAATGAAACCAAAAGGAAAAAGAAAAGATACCTTTGTTGGGATTTATGCCCTAAAGCTTGTAATATGTAAATGTTATAAAAACATGAATAAAATTAAGAAGTTGTTTTTATTCTATAAATATTGATTTATTGACATTCGTACGCTTATATAATATGTGCAAAACATCCAAGATTGCTGGATGTAATCTCAAACTAAGTATATGAGTGTCGTATACATAAGGATTCAGTTTGAGATGTGCAATCTAAAGAGTCCGTAGAGAGCAAATAAAGCTGGGTACTTTATTTGTGGTTAATATACATTTGCGGTCTATTACGTAATGTACGGTGGTCTTATCTTAGCTAACTCATGTAGTGACGTGGGAATGGAGGAACTTTATATGATGAATTCATATTGGACAAGGACACGATCTATATGAATCTCCCACAAGATTGGTTAAATGAAGAGATTCATATATATTGATAAATGATGGTTTTATATGGGTGATCTTAATCCTGAGTGTCTTACTGACTCCTTCAGGTTGGATTGTGACTTTTGACATACCATAGGTAAAATCAAAGTAACATTCCTGATCAATAACTTCGAATCTTGGAGTCACGGTTTAGCTTATGGCTAGGAAGGTTTACGCACAATAAAAGAATCCACTCCTTCTTGCGAGAAGTAGAGTAGTAGTTCCCTTAAGGGTTGATTCGGGGCTCGAACAATTAAGAGCGCTCTCCTTCTTCCGTAATGGAAGATAGGATATAATTATTCATTAGAAAATCAATGGTAATTAAAGGAAAAGATATAATTGGAGAGGTATAACGGACTTTATGACCTAGCTCTAATTAATTAAAGAGTTTAATTAATATTTCTAAGTATTGTTGGAGCTCAAAAATGTAGGTCCATTAGGTCCCCTTGCTAGCCCTTTATGATTAATGGTAACAAGGGTCATGGTTAATTAATTGGATAGTCCAAATAATTGTGTTACGAAAGTAGCACGAATAAATTCAGGGAACTAATTAAATAATATGATTATTTGATTAGTATATTAATAATTGAATTATATTAATAATTAAGAATTATTAATAGGAGGTTAGAGGTTCGAACCATGACTAATACAAAAGGATTAAAGATAATAAAGATTATTTTAAATCCTAGAGGTCATAGGTTCAAGTCCTACTGACCTAACAAAAAAAAAAAGAGGTGTAGCCAAAGCAAATAGAAAAAAAAAAGTTTGTTTCTCATGTAGGAGCCGGCCGAACACAAGGAGAAGGCAGGGGGTTGTCTTCTTGATTTCTGTAACCTCTGTCTAGTCCCGTCTGTATTCATGTTGTGTCCACACACAAGTTTTCAGACCACGGGTCATAGCTCAGAAGGCTTGGTGGTGAAATCGGAATCGAAGCTTTAAGAAGACAATCAGGTATACTTCAAGTTATTTTATTTTATTTTATTTACGTGTATATACAAAATCCAGTCCCGAAAATATGTTTCCTAAAGGAAATTTTTTTTGAAACCCTATTCCGCAACAATTTTATTTTATAATCAAAACTCTTTTTTCCTTCAACCTTGAGATCACATAAGCTTTGCTAGCCACTTGTGCCACCAAAGAACGTTGAACTATTTGTTGATCTCATATAATGATTGGAGGTGGATGCTTTGCTTGAAGAAATGCTTTCTTCGAAGTTCTTGATTTTTGCATCTTGTTGAATCACCTTTCTATTTAGCTCCTCTATCTTTTTCCTTGATTCTTGTTTGTTCTCCATGTTAACCTAGCTAAGTTTATTCAAATCTATACAACATAACAAACTCATCAAGGTATATATAAACATAATGAATTACAAATGCATAGAATTTTACTCTTAAGCACATAGGTGGTTTCCACCAAGTTCAACAATTGCATTAATAATCATATCGACCCCAAATTTGGAGGAATTGATTTCAATCACAATCATATCAACCCTAAACAAGAAGGAATTGATTGCTATCACGATCATATCAACCCCAAGTAAGGAGGAATTGAATCGACCCCAAACAAGGAGGAATTGATTGCAAACACACTCATACAATTATTACAAAATAAGTTTCATGCATTCTCAAGATTCAAGAAACAAGGAATCAATGTGAACATATCATAAAAGAAAACAAAGTTTCGCATACTATGCTCCCCCTTGATAAATGCTCTATCTCAGATCAAGATATGATATTGTTTACAATGATATCCACAAAATCACACAATCAAGCAATTTCAAAGAAATTCAACAAAATAAGCTCCACAAACTATGAAAGATACACCACAATTTTTAATTTCTCTCATAATTCTTCTAAAATTGCTAGCATATCAAATTCACTTGAAAGCAAAACAAGTGTGTGTGTGGATTTGCTTCAAACATATATAAAGGAGTAATTGGATCATTAACATGCAAACCATATCAACATCTATTCATCTTAAGCTTTTCCATTCAAGGTCAAACAGATTATCATCTGTTATTTTTGCTTTAAAAGAATATATTTCAACATATGAGCATGTGTGTGCATGTAGCTCGTCATCCCATTTATGTTTTTCAATCCGAGCAATCACAATTTTCAACTATACTCCTTTTAAGCTTTTGAAGCTGTTAACGGAAAATTGCCAACGGAGTGGAATTCCAATTAACAACTTTCAAGACCGCGATCAGGGTAGATCTCGGTCGGAGAGGTACCACGTAGTTCAATACCTGTATGTTCCTAATTAACAAGTTAAAAACAATGGTGGTTGCAAACGACTAGAAATCAGAATATAATATCAATAAAGATTAAATAGAGCTCACTTTATTGAAAAAACATGTAATATGTGTACAATGGAGGTTTTCAATTGTTTTAGTAAGAGGATTTTAAACTCAGTCGGCGATGGCGATCTCGTGCTAGTCGATAAGTGGAAAATGAAGCTGTAGGGTTTTTGATTCAAGTTCTGGTCCTCATTCTGTCCAGAGTCATGTTTTGTATATAGGTCTCATTTCTTGCTGTGCACTCCCCTAAATTCGTTCAAGTGGTTTAGCAATTTACAGGATGTTCCGTGGCGATAGGCGAGAAAATCGTGGGATTTCCCTTGGAATCAAGTGATCCCTTTTTTTTATCGGAACTGAAAGAGTTGACTCCGTTTTTGAATAGAACTCTTGAGTGGCGAGAAAATATCATTCTTTTTGCTAATTAAATGTTGGCATATACTGTCTTCCTTTGTAGCTTGATCTCGGCGTATTTAGTCTTACATTGATAGTGCACTATTCTGATGCTTTTACTGCTTGGTAGGCTGGTTCTAGGAGGGATTGGGGTACATAGGCATCCTGCCTCCCACTGGACCACAGTATCAGTGTATCGGGGTATCGGGTTGATGTGGTAGCGGGGTACTAGGATTTTGTAGTAGCGAAGTTTTTAGGAACTTTGCTTCTGTATTTCCTTGTATCTTGGGGTCTAGGAGCTCTTGATCTTGATTTGGATTGGTAGAAGGTGTATCCGGTCAATTTAGCGGTGGGGTACTGGAATGTTTTTCTATGATGTCTTTCTACCTCAAATATTCTTTGATGTGAATGGAAATTCTTCTTTGGACCCCTGCCATTTTTGGCAGTTAACAGAAGCTATTAATCAAAGATTTTTTTTTTTATTATTATTAATTCTTTTCGACATTTCTTTGATTTTTTAAACATAAACATATATGCTTCATAACGGCTTTCACTTGCCTGATTCATACACAGATTTAATCCAATGTTTTCCAAAACGATCCCCACAAACTAAATTCCTATTCATTTCAGGAACATAAAGTACATTAGTTAGGGTGACTTTCTTTCCTGAAGTGAAGACAAGATCCACACTTCCTTTGCCAACAACTTTGGAGCGGCTTTATTTCCCATTTGAATATAATGTCCATCCATGACTTCACCATAAATCTTGAATAAGGACTTATCACGGGAAACATGGAATGTAGCACATGTATCATACCACCAGCCTTGTACCTTGCCATGGACAACATTGATTTCGCTCATAGTAGCGACAATGTCTTCCTCAATGGCATTTACTTTGACCTCTTCATCTTGTTTCTTTCGAAACTTTCAGTCCCGAGCATAATGCCCATGTTTGCTACTGACAAAACATCCCCCATTCTTCTTGTTGTTTTGGGATTTCCTGAATGTTCCATGATTCTTTTTGGGACCAAGAAATTTCTCCTTGTGCTTGTTGGAATGGTTGGGCTTGTTCACTGCATTGGCCTTAGAATGGCCAACATAAGAATCATAATTCTTATCTCTTGCTCTTGACTCCTTTTCAATCCTCAGATGCTTTTGGATATCCTCCAAAGACATTTCTTCATATTTATGAAGAATTCTCTTTCTATAATCCTTCCAACTTTTTGGTAATTTTGCAATTATGGCACCAATTTGGAAAGATTCAGGAAGTTCAATTTTCAAAATCCTCAACTTGTTAACAATAATTTTCAATTCATGCACTTGAGGTAGAATTGGCTTCTCATCAATCATTTTAAAATAAGAAATAATAAATTTCTTCGTACCTTCCTCCTCTGCTTTATATTTGTTCTCTAATGCATTCCAGATTTCCTTTGCAGAATGATTGTCGGAGTAGCGATCATACAATCGATCAAAAAGTGCATTGAGAATATGTCCCCGACATATTAGTTCATCCTCTTACCTCTTCTTCCTTTGTTCCTTGAGTGCTGCATTGTCATCATCTTTGGGTTCTAAAATTGCAACCAAATTCGGGTCAAGCACTTAGAAGATCTTCAAGGCAGTAAGAAGAAACTTCAATTTGTCTTGCCAGCGGGTGAAGTTAGAACCATCAAACCGATCAAGCCTCACCAAGCCTTGATTCATCAACTAGATTGTAGAAACGTTTTAAGATTGTTGAGCAATCTTAGTAAATGAATCAAATATGACAGAAGGCTCGAAACACAAAATCGCTTTCCTTAAAATGTTAATTACTCCCTCTCAAAATTTGAGATTGCTTAAGGGAATCACAAGCAAATCGTTTCTAGGATATGGCAAGCCTTTTGATTTCTACACTAAGAAAAAGTGAAAAAATCAAGTTGAGAATTAATGAACATTTTTCTGCTATTTTAACTTCTCCAAAAGTTGTGTTTGTTTGACTATTCTTAACAATTATGACAATTAAAATTATGTCCATAATATGTGTTTTTCCAGAAGATTTTGACTTATGAAATGGCACCTCTTCCTAAAATTGTGCCTTCTTGCAAAATTGCCTCAAATCTCCACACAACTTGTTCCTTCATATTTAACCACATACAACAGCAGCCCCAAAGGGCATAATTCAACTGTTAGACAGACGAACTTGGGACTTGGACAAATGACTCCCAAGTCAGCGGCTCGAATCCTATCAATGGTAAAAAGCTTCAAAAAAATATCTGTTCTAAATAGGTGGAGAGATAGATAATATCCAAAAAAAAAAAAAATTAATATAGGGGTGCAAATATTGCCACCCAAAGAAATTATTTGTACACCTATTTTTTATGGGTAAATTACACAAATTTATCCTGGTTATATGTATAATTAGACAAAAACATGTAAAAAAATAATAATTATAATTAGTCTAATTTACCCTTGACTCGTTAACTAATGGTTGACTAACCATTGACAACAGTTGGTCACTATACAATGAAGAGTAATTTTGTATTTCTCAGGGTTAACAAATAAATTTAAAAAAAAAAAGAAAAAAAAAAGTGTCAAATAACATATCGCCACCCATTAACCCTAACAATTTATTAATTAAATATAATATTAATAATAAAGAAAATATGTTTTATCATCTCCTTCAATTTTCAAAAACCAAATCACAACACTAAACAAAGATGCCATTTCTTTAATTTTGAAAAATTATTATAAATAAATAAACTATAAAATAAATAGAATTTTAAATTTAAAAATAATTCAAATATATATATTTGGAAGGAGATAGCTTCACCTCCCTCCTAGATTTGGGAGGAGGCAATGGTTGAAAATAATTAGGTGTTAATCTTCATAACTATAAAATCTAAGGCAAAATTTCAAATGGATTAGGTAAGTTAGTTTGGGAACATAGGATCGATTGTTGTCTCCTATTGGCGAGCATTGGATTTGATAGTTGAAGAAAATGTATGACATGTGGCATATCCTAGTACATTCTTATTAAGGGGTCCTGTTTTGGTGTGGATCCTTCACTAAAAAATTTTTAATAATAAATTTAAATTACCTATGATGCCCTAACAAAAAGTCTAGGCTCTTTGGTTTCTAGAAAGTCTTAAGAGTAATGGAAAGAATTATAAAAAATAAAAAAAAATAAAAAGATTTTGGAAAAGAAATTTCAAAAGTTTATATATATATATATATATATATAAATGTTTAAGTCAGTACTCACTGATATATCTTTATCAGTGCGTTGGATATTAAGGGGCCTGCTTTTATATGGATCCTTCACTAAAAGTTTTTTAATAATAAATTTAAATTACCTATGATGCCATACCAAAAAGTCTAGGCTCTTTGGTTTCTAGAAAAGTCTAAGAGTAATGGAAAAAATTATAAAAAATAAAAAAATAAAAAGATTTTGGAAAAGAAATTTCAAAAGTTTATATATATATATATATATATATATCTACAAAAATGTTTAAGTTAGTACGCACTGATATAACTTCATCAGTGTGTTGAATATGGACCATTAGATTTATATACTTTGACTCAAAGTGTATAAACTTGTCAAAGCTTCTTCATAATTAGTGGTCCACATGTATTAGTACTGATATAGTTACATCAATGCGCACTGATGTGAACGAGACGTATATATATATATATAATGATTATCAAGTGAGTGATCATTTACTTTAATTTCAGTAAGGACCTTAATAAAATCACATCGATTTTTATGAATTTTGATCTTATGAATAAAATTTAATAATTTTTCAAGCCATAGAACTATTTATTATGAATTTGTTAAATATGAAGGCATTGGAATAAATGAGGGACATATAGGAAAATAAAAAACAAAAAACATAGTTCTAGTACTTGAAAAATTCTCACATTTTATTCTACCTAAAAAGTAAAACCCTTCAAATTGATAACCCCTCTAAATTAATACTAAAAGAGGTCCTAAAAATACTAATTCAGAAGATTTTACTGCATTTATTTTTAATAGTTTTATAACTTATCGTTACAAAACAAAGATTTTGATTACCAAAGATCCCGAAATATTTTTTCAGAATGGTCTACTAGAGTATAATTTTTTTTATTTTTTATTTTTGACCCTACCAACTATCTTTCTTCTTTTGACTTCTTTGTTTTTGGGAAAATTTTAAAACTAAAGGCAGTTTTTTTTTTTTTTTTTTTTTTTAAATGATTTGGGCGGTTGTATTAATTTCGTTTTTTAATTATTGTGACTCAGTTTTCAAATTTCTTTCTATCTTGTGGATCTTGATTTATGATACAATATCAATAGCCTAACTTTTATTAGTGTTGTTTGGTTGTCAAATAATAAAATATTCTTAAAGTGAGAATAGGGGTAAATACTAAATAGCCCTCTTTACTTCTTTATTTTTATGATTATCACTAAATTAGTAATCTGAGTTTGAATGACACCAAAGTACGGTGATAGACAAAAATACCCCCACCTTTACTCCTGTCTTTTTGTTTTCTTTAATTTTGTTTTTCAAAAACATTCACCTCCATTAATGAGGTCGAAATGACCTCGACCAAGACCTCCATTGGAGGTTGACAAAGAAGAAGATAAATAAAGGGGAAATCTAGGAAATTAGTCTCCGGTGCCCTACTCGAGACTTATTGTCCAATTTTATTTTATTTTTTTGCATTAACACATGTAAGTCTCAGAAAAATCAAAATAAGTCTCAGATAAAAAAAAATGCGAGACTTATTTTTATGATTGTGTTTCAAACAAAGGCAAACCCAGGAAATATTTACCGTGCGGGCTAAATTATATATATATATATATATATATATAAATAGTCTTTTTTTCCTTGGTACGCAATAACATTATAAAGTTAGCTCATTAGTTATTAATAGTTGGATTTATCTACTTTTGGTTAGTCAATATATTATAGTGCTTAATTAATGGCTCACAAACTCTTACACTAAATTTATTAATTTTGGAGTGCACCATGGAGAAAACTCTTGTAGTTTTCCTCATCAATTCACACTAATATAATAACATCAGTGCAAGACATGCGAGCCATTAGAATAAAATACCCTTTATATAATTCTTGATAAAAGTATTGGTTTATTATTTTTAATACAAAAAAAAAAAATTATTTAAACTTGCAAGTAACTTAATTCTATAATATTAGAAGCCATAATATAATGTGCATTTTTACAATTTATTTTGAACAACAAAATATTTACGTTTCACTAAGTTTAGACAAAAATATCATATTTTGTAATATTATCAAATTTTAAGGGTCGTTTGTGTAATTAACCCTTTGTATATTGAATTTTTTTAGAGGGCTACCCGGGCTACGGCCCGAGGCAGCCTCTCATACATCTAGCCATGGTTTTAAGGGTATTTTTGTTAGAAATGCATTTTTTATGCTATTAAAACTCTAATTAATAAATGGGTGCTAGTTCCAAAAGTAAAGAAGTAAAGAGATCTAGAAATTTTTAGAGCCCAATTTTTAAATTGATTGGTGATTTGGTAATATATTTTACATACAAGTACTACAAGTACTTTGGATAAGTGATAAAATAAAGTTTTGTATTAAAAAAAATGTTAGAATTTATTAAATTTAATAAGTTATTTGAAACAATTTATTTGTTTTATAAAAATCTCAAAATAACTTTATGGAGAA
This sequence comes from Acer saccharum, assembly GCA_030490815.1. Lineage (NCBI taxonomy): Eukaryota > Viridiplantae > Streptophyta > Magnoliopsida > Sapindales > Sapindaceae > Acer > Acer saccharum. The sequence goes on from CM059872.1 coordinate 1,962,600, forward strand.
GTTCAAAATTTGAGGTCTACGGTATTGGATGTATTGGATGACATGGTCTCTTAGTTGTAGTTGTCCTCTGTAATTCTTATTGTATTTATTCTCTGTAATTATTTCTACTATTATCATCAGGAGTTGTAGTTTAAAATTGTATCTTTATCTCATGAGGTATCCTATCTTTATAGGTAGTCTAGTTGCTCTCTATAAGCTGTAATATATATTCATTACTTAATCAATGAAAAAGGGTGTGCGAAACATTCACCAAATATCTCTGTATTGTTATATGGTATCAGAGCATCCGTTCCTATCAAAATTTTTCTTCCCTTCTCACTTCTAATACACGACCACCATGACCACCATACCAGACCCTAACGCCTCAACATCAGACCCAAACGCCCCAGTCACAGACTCAAACATTAGCCACTCCACAGCCGTGTCCACCGAACCAAGCCCTGACACCAGCTCTACCACGTTTTCCCCAACTATTATTAATGTCACACCTGTCAGCTCTACAGCCCTTCGCTCCAATGAGTTTCACCTGATCACCATCAATATTTCTGCTTAAGCTCCACTCAAACTCACTACCACCAACTACATGTCCTGGAAACTTCAGTTCCAAACTCTTTTCTTTGGATACGATCTTGTTGGCTACATAGATGGCTCGAAACCCTGTCCACCACGCACCCTAACAATCAATAATATCACCTCTCCGAATCCTGCCTACAATGTATGGTTTCATCAGGATCAACTCATTCTCAATGCGTTAATTGGCTCACTCTCTCCCACGATTGTCTCTTTCGTAGCCAAAGCTAAAACATCAATGGAGGCGTGGAATATACTTGCCAATACGTATGCCAAGCCGTCTCGTGGACGCATCAAACAGATCAAATCTCTTCTCAAAAATTCCACCAAAGGTACACAAAACGTAACTGATTTTATTCACTTTATAAAGGCTCGTGTAGATGAACTTGCCTTGCTCGGGGCTCCGGTAGATGATGAAGATCTTACGGAGAAGATTCTTGATGAACTGGATGATGATTACAAAGAACTGGTTCGTGCGGTTCAAGCCCGTGACACTCCCATCTCGTTTGATGAACTTCATGAGAAGCTCCTGACTTTCGAAGCCTCTGCCCTCAACAACAAGAAAGCCTCCACACCACTGCCAGCCACAGCAAACCCAACAACCAGATCACATACTTCCTGGCGTCCACAGCACTCTAACAATAATACCTGGCGTTCACAGACATCCAGTACCTGGCGCCCATTGCACAACTCTGCTGCTCGCCCAACTGCTGCTCACGGCCCTAGTGCCCCACTCAGTGGTAATCAACCTTCTCCACATCCTTACTTGGGCAAGTGTCAGATGTGTGGCGTCCAAGGCCACTCCGCCAGAAGGTGCACGTCGTTTCAGATGGTTCCGATTCACTTTCCAGGTTCAGGTTCAGGTTCAGGTTCAGGTTCAACTTCATCTTCCGCTCATTCGCCACCTCCTTGGCAACCACGGGCTCACTTCGCTGCTAATACTCCCTCCAACAATCCGGCCTGGCTCCTGGATAGTGGTGCCTCGCACCATGTCACTGCAAATTTGGGTAACCTATCCTTACATGCACCTTACAGCGGCTCTGACGATGTCATGATTGGTGATGGTACAGGTCTTCTTATCACACACATTATTTCCACATCTTTTCACACTCAAAATAATTCTTTTGCTTTAAATAATGTTTTGTGTGTTCCTGACATGAAAAAGAACTTGGTCTCCATTTCTCAATTCTGCAACGCTAATAAGGTATCGGTTGAGTTCTTATCTTCTTGTTTTCATGTGAAGGATCTTCGTACGGGGGCAATTCTTCTGAAGGGCATGATCAAGGATGGCGTATATGAGTGGCCAACTGACAAGTCTACATCCTCCCCAGTCCTAGCCTTCTCCAGCACCAAAACCACATCCTCAAATTGGCATCATAGATTAGGTCATCTGGCTTATCCGGTTTTGCAGCTTATTGTCTCCAAATTTAAATTAGATTTGTCTTCATCTATGTCTAAAGATTTGGTTTGTCATGCCTGTCATTGCAATAAAAGTCACAAGCTACCTTTTTCCAACTCATCTCTTATATCATCACACCCTCTTGAAATTATTTACTCTGATGTGTGGACATCTCCTGTTATTTCCCATGATGGTTTTAAATATTATGATATCTTCGTTGATCATCTGACCAAGTATATCTGGTTTTATCCATTAAAGAAAAAAATCAGACGTAAAAGACATCTTTATTCGCTTTAAAACCATTGTGGAAAATTTCTTTAAACACAAAATTGTCACCCTTTATTCGGATAATAGTGGGGAATACCTGTCTCTTAGGGATTTTCTGGCGACAAATGGTATCTCCCACCTTACCACTCCTCCCCATACTCCTGAGCATAATGGGTACTCCGAACGCCGTCACAGACATATTGTTGAAACTGGTCTCACATTATTGTCTCATGCCTCTCTTCCCCTACATTTTTGGTCACATGCCTTTGCTGCGGCGGTCTATTTAATTAATCGACTGCCCACTGCAACCCTCACTCACTCCTCACCGTATGAGATGATTTTTGGGAACGTTCCAAATTATTCTAATCTCAAAATTTTCGGATGTCTATGTTATCCGTGGCTTCGACCGTACTCGTCCCACAAACTCAATCCCCGCTCCAGTCCGTGTGTTTTTCTTGGATATTCACTGTCGCAAAGTGCCTACCTTTGTTTTGTTCCATCAACTAGCAGAATATATGTCTCCCGTCATGTCAAATTTGTGGAGTCTGTCTTTCCATACACCTCTCTGAATGTCACCCTACCGCGTCCAACTCCCACCTCTGTTACCTCATGGGTTCCTCCAGTTCTCACAGTTCCCATTCCCAACCCTTGTTAGTCGGTCCCTCCAGCTGCTATGCCTGCTCCAGATTTGCCTCCGTGCGATGACACCTCTGCGTCTCAACAAGCTGATTGTTCTATGTCTGCCTCATTGCCTGCTGCTGTCGCACCAGCTCCATCTTCCACCGTGACTGTTGCGCCCAGGTTGGAGGCCATTGCCACTGCTGCAGATGACGCACCGACTGCCCCTGGTCCCGTATCTTCATCCGGTATTGCTGCTGCACCACCTTGCACTGCGCTGTCACCTCCCTTGACCTCCTCCCACCAGCCGGATCCCACTACCACATCTTCCCAATCACCGGTCAGGCACTCCATGATCACTAGAGCCAAGAACAACATCCACAAGCCCATTCAGAAGCTCAACTTGCACACACAACTCAGCTCTCCGACTGATTTTGAGCCTACCATAGTTGCCCAAGCCTTGAAGGATCCGAATTGGCATACAGCCATGTCTGAGGAATGCAATGCCCTGATCAAGAATGGCACTTGGGAGCTGGTTCAGCCGGACTCTTCCACAAATATTGTTGGCTGCAAATGGATTTTTTCGAATCAAAAGGAAGTCCGATGGTTCGATTGACCGATTTAAGGCACGTCTGGTGGCCAAGGGGTTCCATCAGCGACCAGGGGTGGACTATTTTGAAACCTTCAGTCCCGTTATCAAGCCCACAACAGTGAGACTCGTCCTTAGCATTGCCATCAGTCATAGTTGGTCTCTGCGACAACTTGACGTCAACAACGCCTTTCTATAGGGTCACCTCACTGAAATTGTTTACATGACTCAACCTCCGGGATTCATTGACTCGGATCATCCGACCCATGTGTGTAGGCTGCGCAAAGCTATCTATGGCTTGAAACAAGCACCACGTGCTTGGTACCATGAGCTGCGTCGATTTCTTATTGCCTCTGGTTTCAAGAATTCCCATGCTGACACTTCTCTATTTGTCCTGAAAACCGGTGGTACTCTCTTGTATCTTCTTATTTATGTTGACGATATTATTCTTACAGGTTCTAGTGCAGCTCAAGTTGATCAATTCGTTGACAATCTTGCTAGTCGATTCTCCCTAAAAGACCTTGGTGCTCTCTCATACTTCCTTGGTGTTGAAGTACTTCCGCACAAGGATGGATTGTTACTATCTCAGAGACGTTACATCATGGACATTCTTGCTCGCCAGAACATGTCTGGAGCCAAGCCCGTTCAAACTCCCCTACCGACCAGTCCATCGATCAATCGTCACTCCGGCACGCCCCTGAGTGATCCCTCTACTTACCGCACGGTGGTGGGCAGCCTCCAATACTTGTCCCTCACTCGTCTTGACGTCTTCTATGCGGTCAACAAGTTGTCCCAATTCATGCATCAACCATCAACTGAGCATTGGGAGCTGGCCAAAAGAGTCCTACGGTACCTATGTGGGACTCTAGATGAAGGGATTCTTATCTATCGTGATTCCCCGGTATCTCTTCATGCGTTCTCAGACGCGGATTGGGCTGGAAATAAGGATGATTATTCATCAACAAGTGCCTTCGTTGTATATCTTGGCTGTAATCCCATCTCATGGAGCTCCAAGAAACAAAACACCATTGCCCAATCATCTACGGAGGCAGAATATCGTACTGTTGCAGCTACCGCAGCTGTGCTCAATTGGGTGTGTTTTATCTTAACTGATCTTGGTCTTACACTGACAACAGTCCCGGTCATTTACTGTGATAATGTTGGTGCCACTCAACTGTGCTCTAATCCTATTTTTCATTCAAGAATGAAACATGTTGCTATAGACTTCCATTTTATCCGAGATCAGGTTTAGTCAGGCTCTCTACGTGTGGCCCACGTCTCCTCCAAAGATCAACTTGCCGATGCTTTAACTAAGCCCCTTCCTCGCTCTACATTTCAGACACTCAAATCCAAGATTGGCCTCTCTAGCCGTGGCCTATCTTGAGGGGGCATATTGGATGTATTGGATGACACGGTCTCTTAGTTGTAGTTGTCCTCTGTAATTCTTATTGTATTTATTCTCTGTAATTATTTCTACTATTATCATCAGGAGTTGTAGTTTAAAATTGTATCTTTATCTCATGAGGTATCCTATCTCTATAGGTAGTCTAGTTGCTCTCTACAAGCTGTAATATATATTCATTACTTAATCAATGAAAAAGGGTGTGCGAAACATTCACCAAATATCTCTGTATTGTTATATACGGTCGATATAAAAGATTTTTTTTTAATATTAAAAAACTCTTCTCATATTTTCCTTCTCACTCAAAGTGAGAGCAGAGCAGATACAGAGAGAGAAGAGAAGAGAAAGGTGAATATAGGGTTGACTTATGATAAAATTGGAGCAATCAATCATGGATTTCACTGGGTTGAAGGCAGATATTTCAAAAGAGCTCTCAAGATTATTCAATGTCAACCCTACCACTTATTTTATGTCAATATGTAATTTACTTACTTAATAATCCAGCGTACTCTTACTTATTTATCAAGTAAATTAAAGAAAATAAATTAATTAAATTTAGAGTAATTTCCCTTTTCCATGAGTCATGCATGAATTCGTTATCACGTTTACCATTTTAGACAATGTTTTATCGTACTGAAATTTGAAACTATCTAATGCCAGATGATAATTGAATTATAATACACAATTAAATATTATCAATTGTCAAGATAATATTACCCTGAGATTAATCTGCTAAACCCTTCCCACATTATATAAAACCTATTTTTATTCAATAATGCTACTTTGTTCTAATTTTGTATCCAAATGATGTGGTATTCTTAAATACATATTTGGATTAGAATTGAAAAATGATCAGATCTCAAGGATACCATATTATTCGAGCAAAGTAGCATTAATCATTTGTATTTACTTGTAATATTCACTCAATGCGTTAAATATTTAGTGAATTTGAGATCAGAGTTTAATTTATATAATGATCAATTCACATACACCTGGATTTTATCAGGGTTAGTCTTAATTAAACACTAACACTACAAGTATGGTTTGGATAACTATCCTCACAACGGGTTGAAATCAACCTTCACTTGTATTTTTATTTTTATGGTAAAACTCCAAACAAAAAGTTTATAAGTAATATTTAGTGATATATAAGGGTAAACTGATGTGCCTAGAACAAAAGTAATTTGATATAATGACAACCAATGCTATGTGTATATCTTATCAAATTAGTGTTTAAACATGTATTTGTGTTTGGAGCTGTTGTTTGAAGTAATGGATTGGGAGATTTTCATAAAGTCTTATCAAGAAAAGTGGCATTTAGAATTAGAACGGTGATTTAAGTAACATCTTAGTTTTTACCAGAGCCGGTAGTGCAACTCTCTTCCACATAAGTGGTGAGGGGTTTAAATCACACCATACGTATTTTATAAGCATGCTTGATGAGTTTTCTTCCCGCCACACTCCCTTCCACATAAGTGGTTAGGGGTTTAAATCCCACCATACGTATTTTATAAGCATGTTTGATGAGTTTTCTTCCCGCCCACTCCCTTCCACATAAGTGGTGAGGGGTTTAAATCTCACCATATGTATTTTATAAGCATGTTTGATGAGTTTTCTTCCCGTGATAGATATCTACAGTCCTATTATAAAAGTAACATCTTAACATAATATATATATATATATATATATATATATATATATATATATACGAATTGGATCCATTTCTTTTCTGGTCTAACTTTTTGTCCAAATTATTATTTTCTTGATAGATATTCAATTATTTTCACTATAAAATAACCCAACAAAAAATTAGACTAGGAAAGAAAAGTATCCAAATTATTATTTTCTTGATAGATATTCAATTATTTTCACTACAAAATAACCCAACAAAAAATTAGACCAGAAAAGAAAGGTATCGAAATTATTATTTTCTTGACAAATATTCAATTATTTTTACAAAATAACCCCACAAAAAATTAGACCAGAAAAGAGAAGTATTCAATTCATCCAAACAGTGTGTTTGGAAGTGTTGTTTGAAGTAAATAGATTGGGAGATTTTGGTGAAGTCTTGTCGAGAAGTGGCGTTTAAAACGGCAATTTTAACGGCCGCCAAAGCCGATTTTTTAGGGACTGATGAATTTCAATGTTTGCCACTATCCTCCTATGAATTGTCACAATTCACAAATTTGTCGGGCAACAAAACAACCAACACACGTACATACATGATACATTATTTTTTCTTCTTCTTCTTTTTATTATTATTTTTTATTTTTTATTATTATCGATGCGGCACTTTCTCATTGATTGAGTTCCTCCAATGGAATATTTTTTTTTTTTTAAGAAATTGTTGGTGCTACACTGCTACTGTAGTCCGCGTGTTGCCCATTATTTTTCCTCTCTAATGAACTCATCACTCTCTCACCCTTTTCGTTTTCAGTCAATCATGATCACGATTAATATGTTTATTGAAAATACACGGGGCATGTCTAATACAACGTAGAGAGGGTGAATGAGTTGTTAATCTAAATAGTTACCAATTTTTCAAATTAGTCAAGATTACTAAAATAATCCAATAAAATCAAATACAACACACATACAATCAACGTAATTAAAGTGCGGAAAACAATAAAAACATGTTGAATTGATTTACGTGAGAAACTCCCAAACTGGACAAAACTCATGGGCTAGCCACCTAGTCACTTCGGTCCTCAAATCAACTATATGTAATGTTGCTTACAACCTAGGTTGACCTCTAGTCACACCATTCTCGGAATATAACACGACATTACTACCCGAAAGCCTTTTACGGTGATTTTAGACCTCACTTGTGTACTACACCCCGTAGTCACAAGTTTTGACACTCAATGAAAAGATAAACAACCTAAGTGAATATGTAGCAATATTCAAACATGCAAATAATGTTAGGCAACACTAAATGCTTATCTAGAGATTTATAATGGCAAACAAAGATATCAATATGTTTATATGAATGTTCATAAAGACCTAACTATATAAAGATATGCAAATCTAAACCTTAGTCATCAAACAAATCTCAATCAACACATGTTGTTACAAGATATAATAAAAACAATAACTTTGCAATTAATAAATGCAATCAATGAGATATCTTGGTAGATAAGACACTAGATGATGAATAGTGAAGAATTTAACTTACCAAGTCAAGATGCTATAAATACCCATGCCTAATTAAAGCTTGATGCTTGAATACATGAAGGGTTTGGGATTTGGAGAGTTAAAAATCCAATCTTGGAACCTCTCTCTCTCTCTCTCAATAGAACTTTAAGAGACACTCTAAGGTTTGTATTTCGGAGTTCTTGATGAACAAGAAAAAACAAGAGGGCTATAAATAGGGGATGACAAAACAACATTGTTTTGGGCAAAAATAGATTGTCGCGGTCCCGTATATGTCGTAGTCGACCAAGACGGTAATCAACCGCGAAAAAGGCAACTGAAGCGTCGCCAACATGCTGCGGTCCCCTTTTTTCACAGTGGTCCATTCCGACACATGGACCACAAAAATCTCTGGAATGATTGCCGCAGTTAGCCAAGACAACACAAAGACAACGAAAACCTCTGGAGATGGTGTTGGTTCCAATGCCGCGGTGGTACAAGAGGACACTTGGACCACGATAGTCTCTAGAAAGCTATTCGCGGTTGATCATGACGACACCACGACCGTGACAATGAGAAATGAGGCCTTATCATGCGGTCTGTAAGTGCCTCACTTTTGATTGGCGTATTTCGTTGGCAAAATCACAATGGGGTTCTATATGTAAGGGTAGCTTAGAATGGAAGAAAACCTTATTGTGTGATCAAGAGCTTCAAGGAAGGTAGATTTCTTGACTTACTCTATTTTGAAGAGATGTAGTTGCACACACTCACTTTTTGCATGTTTTGATGATTGCATTTTGTATTCCCAAAGCGTTGCCATGCATTAGTCCTAGGAGTACTTTTGGTGCAAAGGGCGCTATTCAAAGCGCCCTACAAGGCGCTGTACGAACAGCGCCCCCTTCAGACCTGATGAGAATGGGTCAATTTTTGCATCAGACCTGATGCATTTTTGTGTAGGCGCTGTACGAGCGCTGTACGAAAGCGTTGTACGTATATTGCCCTTCCTTGGCCGAGCAGATCAGAATCTTGGCGCTGTTCAGGCGCTGTTCAAAAGCGCTGTTCTGAACAGCGCCCATGTAGAAGACCTTTCATTTTCTTCTGAAGGCGCTGTTCAGGTCACTCTACGTACAGCGACCTGTACAGCGACCTGTACAGCGCCCAAGGCAATTCCAAGCCACTTTTTCAAAACGATGTCACTTCACTTGGATCCCATTTATATATGTCTTGACAGCCTTGGCTCATTTTTTAGAGCAAAAATTACTCATTTGAGAGCTTCTTGAGAATCTTCCACTTCAAGGCATCAATACTTCATCTTTAAGGTTTCAAAATCACAAAACCCTTCATCTTGCATCTTTCATTCATCATCTAGCATGATTCTAGGTTGATTTCATTTAGGGTTTTTAGTTTTGCTCACATGACTTGTATCTAGAACATCATTCTCATATCTATATGTTCTTGCTTTACAAGATAGCTTTTTTATCACTTAAATTGATTCAAGATTGCATCTTTATGACTTGACTTAGCTTCAAGATTGTTTTATTGTGGTTTGTGAGTTGTTTTGTGATAGATAATGCATATAGGATTTTGGTTGCTTATTTAGTGTTGTTTTATGCATGTCATCTAGTAATATGATATCTAGGAATGTCTAACATATTCATCCATGCCTAGATAAGCTTAAATGTCTAACCTTGCATTTTTAGCATCTTGAGTATTTCACATATTCACCTTAGGTTGTGCTATCTCTTCACTTTAGAGACAAGTCTTGTATTTACCTCTTAGGTAGTTTGCAAGCAAGGGACTAGAGTCACTATTAAAGGCCCGCGGGTAGCAAAGATGGATTAGTAAATTTAGGTGTGATGTGGTCAACCTAATTTGTAATCGTATTTGCAAATAGTGGATTCGAGGTTCTCGTGTGGCGCACATAACACCCATGGTTTTTCCCCGTGTGGGTTTCCACGTAAAAATTGTGTGTCCTTTAATTTCCGCACTTGTATGCTTATCTTTGTACATTGACTAGATTGGGGCTTTTTCGTAATTTGGACTAATCTCGAAAAATTAGGTAAAAATGTTTAAAATCTATTCACCCCCCCTCTAGATTACTTTAGGACATGTTTATATTTATTTTCAATTGGTATCAGAGCGGGTTCCTTAACATAATTAGGAGATCCCTTGCTCTTGTTAGAGTCTCTTGCATTTGTTTGCATTGTTGTGTGTGCTTAGCTTGTTTGTGTGCATTCATTTCATTCAAACCCAAACACAATGAGTGGAAATGGAATGGGAGGTGAGGGTGCCTCTAGCACAAGACCCCCCTTGCTCACCGGTGTCAATTACGCCTCATGGAAGGGTAAAATGGAAGCTTACGTGAGTCAAATTCATGACCGGGCATGGATGGCGATTGAAGATGGATACACTCCACTTATGATGACTCCTACGGGAGGTGGAGAGGAAGTCCTCAAACCGAAGGCACAATGGACTCCACAAGAATTTGAGGCTTCAAAATGGAACAACAAAGCCATGCATGCAATCTTATGTGCCATGGATGACAGCCAATACAAGCTCATTCAAACTACAAGGATAGCAAAGGAAGCTTGGGACATATTAGAGACGGCTCATGAAGGAACCGATGTGGTTAAGGATTCCAAGCTCCAAGTTCTCCAAACACAATTTGAGACCATAAGGATGGAGGATGATGAGTGCTTCAATGACTTCCAAGTGAAGCGCATGGATATAGTGAACCAAAGTCACCAACTTGGTGATCCCTACTCGGATAGAAGAATCAAGCAAAAGATCATGAGGTCACTTCCTGAGAGGTTTGAATCCAAAGTGACGGCATTGGAGGAAAATAGTGACTACTCAAGAATGAAGCCGAGCGAAGTTATTGGAAGGCTCTTGGCCTATGAATCTAGGAAAGGTCCTACAACTACACCTCCAAAGAAGCAAAAGAGTCTTGCCTTGAAGAGTGTCAAGGTTGAGAAGGATGAAGAAGACTCGGATGAAGAAATTGCTTTGATGGCAAAGAAGTTCAAGCAATTTATGAGATTTGAGAAGAGAGGGTTTGGCTCCAAGGGAAAATTTGTAAAGAAGAAGGCTCCCTTCAAGAAAGTGGAGCAAGCTCAAGAGAAAGACCACAAGAAGAGTGTCTAATGCTATGAGTGTAGTGGGTTTGGACACATTGCTCCGGAGTGTGCTAATTTGAAGAAGACGAAAGGAAGAGCCATGGCGGTTACTTGGAGTGATAGTGATGACCTAGAAGATGAAGACAAGTCTTCGGATGATGAGGAAGACCAAGTTGCCAACTTCATTGCTTTCTCATCCTCTCACAATAGCAATGAAGTTATGAGTGATAAAGAAGAGGAAGAGGACAAGCAAGAAGAAGTAGATGAAAATGACTTAAATGGTGGGAGTAACTCCTCAACGTCAAATTTTGAGTTTGATGAAGAGATGGACTATGATGACTTCATGAGATTCTTTGAGAACTCAAGATTGAAGAAGAAAAAGGAGATACAAAAGTTGAAAGGGGAAAAGCTTGAGTTGACATCCAAAGTGACTCATTTGAGCAAGGAAATGAGTAAGGCAAAAGAGATAGAAGAAGGGTTGAAGATGGAGTTAGTCTTGGTTAAGAAAAGTGAACAAAGCTTGAGGAAAGAGCTCATGGAAGCAAAAGAGTTGATTGCTAAGATGACTTCCAGAACTGAGAAGCTTGACAAGATGCTATCTTGTAGGAAGAGTCCTAGTGACAAGAAGGGGTTAGGATATGTGGAAGAAATGGAAGCCACATCCTTGAAGAAGACAACTTTTGTCAAGAGCAAGGAGGTTGATAATGCTCAAACCCCTCAACAATCAACCAAGTGGGTTGAAGTTGGTGAATCCTCCAAGCAAGCACAAGCAAGGATTCCAACAAGAGCTCCACCACAAGCTAGAGCTCCACAACCAAGACCTCCTCAACCTAGAGCTCCACAACCAAGACCTCCACAACAAAGGATCCCACAAGCTCAACATGGGGTCTTTCATGCTCAACCTAGAAGACATGCCAACTTGGCTCAACCACAAAGGAGAGAGTTGCCTCAACATCCAATAGCAACTCAAAATAGAAGGAGGCCACAAATGTTTGCTCAAGGCTATGGTATGAATTCCTACTTTACTCCTACTTGCCATTTTTGTGGAATTGAAGGCCATATTAGGCCTAATTGCCTTAAGTATATTAAATTGTGTAGAAGAGAAAGTATGATTGAGAAAAATATGCTTAGAAGAGCCACAATGCATGCACCTAGGAATTTTAGAGCTAATAGACCAATGGCTCCTAGGAATGACCATGTTTCACCTAGGATGAGTAGACATGATGACTATTATTGCTATGTGGCCCAAGTTGCCTTAAAAGCAAATGCCTCTAACACTTGGTACCTTGATAGTGGGTGTTCTAGGCACATGACCGGAAACAAGAGTTTCTTTGAATCTCTTGTGATGGAGGATGGTGGGTTTGTCACCTTTGGTGATGGATCTAAAAAAAAAGTCATAGGGAAAGGTAATATATCTATTCCCGGTTTACCCTCCTTGCCCAATGCTCTCTATGTTGATGGCTTGCAAGCCAATCTCATTAGTATATCACACTTAAGTGATGAAGGGCTTTCGGTTATGTTTGGAAAAGTTGATTGCTCTATTCTTAAGGAAAATGGGCAAGTTTTGTTGAAAGGTAAGAGATCAAGTGACAATTGTTATTGTCTTGAGTCTAATCTCATCTCTTGTAACTTGTCTACTAGTGAGCAAATTGAGGTGTGGCACCAAAGACTTGGCCATATGAACTATAGGGACTTGAAAGTCCTTGATAGGTTGAATGTTGTTAGGGGCCTTCCCAAGTTTGGGAAAAAGGTTTAGGGAGTTTGTGGACCTTGTCAACAAGGAAAGCAAACTAAAAATGTGCACAAGAAAGGCAAATACCTCTCCACCAAAGAGCCATTGGAGCTCATCCATATGGACCTTATGGGTCCCATTCAAACCAAAAGTTTAGGTGGTAGAAGGTACATTCTTGTTGTTGTTGTTGATGACTTCTCTAGGTTTACTTGGACTTACTTCCTTAGAGAAAAGTCCGAAGCCTTTGAGAAATTCAAAATGCTTTGTGTCAAAATTCAAAATGAGAAAACTTCTCACATTAAAAGCATTAAGAAAATTAGAAGTGATCATGGGAAAGAATTTGAAAATGCTAAATTTGAAAATTTTTGCAATAGCTTAGGCATTTCCCATGAATTTTCGGCCCCTAGGACTCCTCAACAAAATGGTGTTGTTGAGAGGAAGAATAGAGTCCTCCAAGAGATGGCCCATGTGATGTTGCTTAGCAACAAAGTCCCTAGAAATCTTTTGGCTGAAGCCATCAATACGGCTTGCTACATAGGGAATAGAGTTTTCCTTAGGCCCGGGACTAAACAAACATCCTATGAGTTATGGAAGGGTAGAAAACCCAATGTGATCTACTTCCACATCTTTGGGAGTAAGTGCTATATACTAAATGACCGGGATCAACTTGGCAAGTTTGATGCCAAGAGTGATGAGGGTATTTTCATTGGGTATGCACTTAATAGCAATGCCTATAGAGTTTTTAATCTAAAGACTCAAAGTGTTATAGAATCATCAAATGTTGTTTTTGATGATTGTAGGCCCAAACATGATGACCATGATGAGGATGTTTGTGAGGTGAATAACCTTTCTTTGAAGGAAAGTGGTGAGACTTCAAGTGGTGTGAAGTCAAACCAAGATGAAGAGGATGATTTGCCTCTTAATAGAGTTCCTCCTTTGGACTCTAATGAACCCGCTCCTTGGGTTAGAAAGCTCCATGATAAGGATGATATCATTGGAGATGTTAGAGAGGGTGTTAGGACTAGGCGTCAAATATCTAATCAAATTAGCTACACTTGTTATACCTCTCAAATAGAACCCAAAAAGGTTGATGAAGCCTTGGAAGATGAGTTTTGGGTTCTTGCCATGCAAGAAGAGCTAAACCAATTTGAGAGAAATGAGGTTTGGACTCTTGTTCCTAGACCTAGAAACACTAATGTCATAGGCACTAAATGGGTGTTTAGGAACAAATCCGATGAGGATGGCAACATTGTGCGAAACAAGGTAAGGCTTGTTGCACAAGGGTACTCTCAAATTGAGGGTATTGACTTTGAGGAGACTTTTGCTCCCGTTGCCCACCTTGAGTCCATAAGGCTTCTCTTATCCATTTCTTTGTGTACAAGTTCAAGTTACACCAAATGGATGTCAAGAGTGCCTTCCTCAATGGCTTATTGCATGAGGAAGTGTTTGTTAAGCAACCCAAGGGGTTTGTGGATCCACACCACCCCTCTCATGTCTATCGCCTCAAGAAGGCTCTATATGGGTTGAAACAAGCACCGAGGGCTTGGTATGAGCGACTCACTCTTTATCTTGTTGAAAATGGCTATTCTAGAGGTAGTGTTGACAAGACCTTGTTCATCAAGTGCACTAAAGATGAGCTATTCATAGCGCAAATTTATGTTGATGACATTGTATTTGGTTCCACCAACCAATCCAAAGTTAGACAATTTGTTGATGTCATGTCTCATGAGTTTGAAATGAGCATGGTTGGTGAACTAAATTATTTCCTAGGCTTGCAAATCAAGCAAATGCATGATGGGATCTTTATATCCCAAGCTAAGTATGCTAAGAGCCTAGTGAAAAAGTTTGGCTTTGAGAATGCCAAACATTGTGACACACCCATGAGCACCACCTTGAAACTTAGCAAAGATGCTAGTGGAAAGGATGTGGAACAAAGTCTATATCGTGGCATGATAGGTAGCTTGATTTACTTGACCGCAAGTAGGCCCGATATTTGTTTTAGTATGGGTGCTTGTGCTAGGTACCAAGCTAATCCCAAAGAGTCTCACCTTGTGGCGGTGAAGAGGATCATTTGGTTTGTGAATGGTACCTCAAATCATGGGATATGGTACTCCTTTGACACTAATCCAAGTCTTTTTGGATTTAGTGATGCCGATTGGGCGGGAAATTGTGATGATAGGAAGAGTACATCGGGCGGTTGCTTCTTCCTTGGGAACAATTTGGTCTCTTGGTTTTGCAAGAAGCAAAACTCAATTTCCCTATCCATGGCCGAGGCGGAATATATTGCCGCCGGTAGTGCTTGTACTCAATTGATGTGGATGAAACAAATGCTAGCCGATTATGGCTTGGAGTGAAACAAATTAACGGTGTGTATAAAACTATCTAGAGGGGGGTGAATAGATTTTAATCGTTATTACCCAATTTTCGTGTTTAGTCAAATTTATGAAAATACCCCAAACTAGACAATATAATAATCAAGTGTAATATGGTGCGGAAATATAAACGGTACTTGATTTTTACGTGGAAACCCTCACGGGAAAAACCACGGGCTGGTAAGTGCACCACACTCGAACCTCGAATCCACTAATTGTGATAACGTATACAACCTAATCCAGGTTTGACGGCCTAATCCCGGCCAATATCCCGCTACCACTACCCGCAGGCCTGTAAAAGTGGACCTAGTCCAATTTGCTCATGTGACCACCTAATCCCGGTGTCCGACCTAATCCCGGTCTATCACACAAGGCTTACTTCTCCGAAGAGATCAAACACCCTATGTGAATATGCAATGAATATTCAAAGAGCAAATAAAGCTAGAGAACCTTAGATGCTTATCTAGGATTATATGATGACAATAAAATCAATCCTAGATATCAAAATAGCTATATGACATGGCATACAACTTTAGCTATGTTAAGGATGACCAATCCTAAATACAATAGCTATCACAAATAACCCACAAACATTCAAAAGATTAACTAGTTGATTAAAATACAATCTATCAACCTAGTTATCAATAAATCACACAAGAATGTTTATGGCATAGCTTTTAGGCAATAATGACCTAATCAATTAAGCTATCAAAAATAATCTCAATCATATAATGAGATTAATTAGCTAGATATAAAATAGGCATGAAAACCTAGCTAACATAAATAACCCAATCAACACATAATCTCAATCATGTATGTAGAAATTACTCAAAGAACATACAAGTGATAAAAGAGATAAATTGATAAGTAAAAACACTCATTATGTAAGATAAAAGTGTTCAACAAATCATACCATGTGTGTTGAAGAAGACCCATGCATTAGCACATGCTAGATGAACCTAGATGATGCCTAGATGATGATTTGTGCATGTGGGAATGGGTTTAGAGAGATAAAGATGTAATCTTTAAGCTTTTTCTCTCAAGTCTCTCTTTCTCTCTCAAGAATAAGGAGCCTCTCTCTCTAGGGTTTGATTTTGTGGCTCTTCTCTCAAAATGATGAGAAAGATATGTATTTATAATGCCCAAATGAAACTATGTCGTTTTGGAAGAAATGGAAAAAGTATGGGCATTTTCGCGGTACTCGCGTCAGTGCAGCGACTCAACATTCGAGCACTTCGAAACATGACAAAAGGACATCAAAACCTTTCATATAATATATCGTTAGAAAGGTATAGATGTCTACTTTTTACTCGTTTTTACAGAATGACATTTTGATGTCTGTAGAAAAAGTTATGGTCAATTGAGTGACCAAAGGTCAGAAACAGACAACAACAGAGTTGCCCTGTTTTGGTTGTAACTTTGGAGATTTTAAAACCAATCCAAACGGTCATGAAATATTACGAATAATATACCGTTGGAAAGGTATGGGTGTCTAGTTTGTACAAAAATTTTCAAAACTCATTTTGAAGCTTTGTGTAAAAAGTTATGGTCACAAGACCATGCAAAGGTCAGTTTTGAAAACACTTAAAACATTGAAATCCAATCTTTTAAAACTAGACACCTTACTCCAATCAACCAAACCAAAACTACCACTTATCCAAGGGAAGAATGAGACCTTCTCAAGTGGTCAACCATCGCGCTAAGACATGCACACCATCGTGCAAGCGCGGACGTTTCCAATCACACAAACAGAAACGAATTACACCACACTTAAGACTAATCATGAAGTGCAAGTGTGGGTATTGAATGCATCATAATGCCTAACATGTCATGGCATTATCATTGAACAAGATGCACTCAATTCAAACATGCATGAATAAAATTCATGACTTTGCATCCTAATGCCTAAACATGTCATGGCATTTCAATAAACTAGATGCAATTAAATAAACATGCATGAAGAGATATTCAACAATTATGAATGCACACATATGAAAACACACAACATATAAGAATAACATTTATGCATGAGTTGTGTGTGTTTGTGCAACTAGATCTCTTCAAAGCACGTAAGCACTAGAAATTTACCTTTGGTGCTTATCAAGATGAGGTCTTGAAAAGGCCTTGAGCTTGAATACCAATACCTAAGCTACCCTTACAAAGAACCCCACATGTGGTTTGTCCACGAAACAAGCCAATCAAATAAAGAGAATCCTTACAATCTCCCCCTTTGGCTATTTCGTGACAAAACCACCACTCACAATGAATCCTCACAACATAATAGAAACTACGGGTCTACTATGATTTTCTATATTACAAAGAGATAAGATAAATAATCTTTAAGTCTTCAATCTCAAGTAGAACAATTAATCCCTGAAAAACAAAGTTTCTATACTATCCAATACAAGACAAGGTGAGATGAATCAAGTGAGATAAAACAAGCATTTGCATTTAAGAATTTAAGCACAACATCATGCAATGTATGTAATGTGTAAATGCTCCCCCTCAAAGGGTTACTCCCCCTCAATTAGTATTCTCCCCAACCTGCACAATTGCTTCTACAATTTGCAACTCCCCTTACCACAACCTACTCCCCCTTTTTGTCATGATATAGACAAAGGAGTAGTCCGCAACCGGGTCACTCATGGCAAAGAGAGATAATAGCATTCTAGATATTTGCATAATCAATATAAGTCACTTTATGCAATCTCAATTAATTGGAGAGAAACAAGGAGATTCATTTAAAGAAAATGTGTGAATCAAAAAATTGCTTTGCATACAAGACATGTAGCATTTAAGTCCAAAATACCATGGTATTTGGCAAAGCAAATGACAAAGGTTTTTAATATGAATTCAAACCAATTTCACCAATGACATGAGAGAAGCAAGGATATAGGTTTTCATTGATTTCAATATAAGAACAACTATATCCAACTTTATAAGCTAAACATGTCATGAGCGACTTTACACCCTACTTGATTTTTCCGGATAAGATATCCGTATGATAGTAGACATGTTCAACCAATAAAGAAAGAGAGACATTTGGATTGTAAAATCCTTGAATGGATACAAGATCCTTTTTCATTTGAGTCTCATAAGCTTTTTCACACATTTTTTGCAGTTAAGAAATGCAATCATCAAAACATGCTTTTTAAGATTAGCATTTAGCATGTCATTTAACAATCATCATGTCATGGAGATCATTATAGGTCATTCAAATTTTATCCTATGTATATATCTCCTAGTCCAAAAATGCATGTTTGAACATAAATATGACATGGATTGCAATACAAGCATTGATCACACTTATTGAATAGAAAATATATATACATAGTGTAACCAAGCTTACTCAAGCAACAAAAAGAGAAGCATAAGATATTTCAAATTTTTTTCAAGTGACAAGAATGCAAAATAGCTCTCTTTGCTTAAGTTCCCCATATGGGGTCAACTTTCCATACCTCTTCAAAGAAGGGTATGAGGTCCTATGGACCTACCAAGTCCTTTGGACTTAGTTGAACCTATTTGAGACTTGTTAGTCTCGTAGCAAGCAAGTTCATTCTTATTAATCCACTTAGGTGATACTAAGTCAATCCTAGTGAACAAAGGTTCTAGAGTACAAGATGAAAAAGGATCATGCACATGATTTTCTTCCTTTTTATGAAGCATCTTAGCTCTAGCCTTTTTCTTGTCAAACATGCTTTTAGCTCTACACATTTCAATGTAATGCAAGCAACTTGGTCTAATATGACCAACAATACCACAAAAATGACAAGTGGGAAACAATTTAGGAATCATACCATTCCCTTGAGCATGGATAGGTGCTTTCCCTTATCGTTGTGGTTGTCTTGGTAGTTGGATAGGATCTCTCCTCCTTTGTTGATGACCAAGACAATGTTGCTTGCTCGGTTGAGCTTGCATGATTGAGCACTTCCCTTTTAGGATCGTAGGTTGAGGGAAGTTAGCCTTCTTGGTTGGTTAGACCAAGATTGAGGAAGGCTTGGGCTTGAAGCTCTTTGGTGATGTGAGCAACGCCCTTTCATCTTCGTCTCCTCTCTCACCTTAGAGGGATATCTCCTCATCGGAGTCATTTTCTTCTCTCTCAAATTCACTCATAGTGTTTGAGTCAAATGAATGCATATGAGAAGAATGCAAGATGTATGTCAAAAAACAACAATCATACAAAATGCACAACACACCAAAAATGAGCAAGGATCACCTATGTATATCTAGGAACCCGCTCTGATACCAATTGAAACAAATTAACGGTGTGTATAAAACTATCTAGAGGGGGAGGGGGGGGGGGGGGGGGGGGGGGGGGGGGGGGGTGAATAGATTTTAATCGTTATTACCCAATTTTCGTGTTTAGTCAAATTTACGAAAATGCCCCAAACTAGACAATATAATAATCAAGTGTAATATGGTGCGGAAATATAAACGGCACTTGATTTTTACGTGGAAACCCTCACGGGAAAAACCACGGGCTGGTAAGTGCGCCACACTCGAACCTCGAATCCACTAATTGTGATAACGTATACAACCTAATCCAAGTTTGACGGCCTAATCCCGGCCAATATCCCGCTACCACTACCTGCAGGCCTGTAAAAGTGGACCTAGTCCAATTTGCTCATGTGACCACCTAATCCCGGTGTCCGACCTAATCCCGGTCTATCACACAAGACTTACTTCTCCGAAGAGATCAAACACCCTATGTGAATATGCAATGAATATTCAAAGAGCAAATAAAGCTAGAGAACCTTAGATGCTTATCTAGGATTATATGATGACAATAAAATCAATCCTAGATATCAAAATAGCTATATGACATGGCATACAACTTTAGCTATGTTAAGGATGACCAATCCTAAATACAATAGCTATCACAAATAACCCACAAACATTCAAAAGATTAACTAGTTGATTAAAATACAATCTATCAACCTAGTTATCAATAAATCACACAAGAATGTTTATGGCATAGCTTTTAGGCAATAATGACCTAATCAATTAAGCTATCAAAAATAATCTCAATCATATAATGAGATTAATTAGCTAGATATAAAATAGGTATGAAAACCTAGCTAACATAAATAACCCAATCAACACATAATCTCAATCATGTATGTAGAAATTACTCAAAGAACATACAAGTGATAAAAGAGATAAATTGATAAGTAAAAACACTAATTATGTAAGATAAAAGTGTTCAACAAATCATACCATGTGTGTTGAAGAAGACCCATGCATTAGCACATGCTAGATAAACCTAGATGATGCCTAGATGATGATTTGTGCATGTGGGAATGGGTTTAGAGAGATAAAGATGTAATCTTTAAGCTTTTTCTCTCAAGTCTCTCTTTCTCTCTCAAGAATAAGGAGCCTCTCTCTCTAGGGTTTGATTTTGTGGCTCTTCTCTCAAAATGATGAGAAAGATATGTATTTATAATGCCCAAATGAAACTATGTCGTTTTGGAAGAAATGGAAAAAGTATGGGCATTTTCGCGGTACTCGCGTCAGTGCAGCGACTCACCATTCGAGTGCTTCGAAACATGACAAAAGGACATCAAAACCTTTCATATAATATATCGTTGGAAAGGTATGGATGTCTACTTTCTACTCGTTTTTACAGAATGACATTTTGATGTCTATAGAAAAAGTTATGGTCAATTGAGTGACCAAAGGTCAGAAACGGACAACAACAGAGTTGCCCTGTTTTGGTTGTAACTTTTGAGATTTTAAAACCAATCCAAACGGTCATGAAATATTACGAATAATATACCGTTGGAAAGGTATGGGTGTCTAGTTTGTACAAAAATTTTCAAAACTCATTTTGAAGCTTTTTGTAAAAATTTATGGTCACAAGACCATGCAAAGGTCATTTTTGAAAACACTTAAAACATTGAAATCCAATCTTTTAAAACTAGACACCTTACTCCAATCAACCAAACCAAAACTACCACTTATCCAAGGGAAGAATGAGACCTTCTCAAGTGGTCAACCATCGCGCTAAGACATGCACACCATCGTGCAAGCGCGGACGTTTCCGATCACACAAACGGAAATGAATTACACCACACTTAAGACTAATCATGAAGTGCAAGTGTGGTTATTGAATGCATCCTAATGCCTAACATGTCATGGCATTATCATTGAACAAGATGCACTCAATTCAAACATGCATGAATAAAATTCATGACTTTGCATCCTAATGCCTAAACATGTCATGGCATTTCAATAAACTAGATGCAATTAAATAAACGTGCATGAAGAGATATTCAACAATTATGAATGCACACATATGAAAACACACAACATATAAGAATAACATTTATGCATGAGTTGTGTGTGTGTGTGCAACTAGATCTCTTCAAAGCACGTAAGCACTAGAAATTTACCTTTGGTGCTTATCAAGATGAGGTCTTGAAAGGGCCTTGAGCTTGAATACCAATACCTAAGCTACCCTTACAAAGAACCCCACATGTGGTTTGTCCACGAAACAAGCCAATCAAATAAAGAGAATCCTTACATGGAGCAAGGTACTCTTACTTTATTTTATGATAATATGAGTGCCATTAATATTTCTAAGAATCTCGTCCAACATTCTAGGACAAAGCACATTGACATTAGACACCATTTCATAAGAGAGCTAGTTGAGAGCAAAACTATTGCATTGGAACATGTGGGAACAAATGACCAACTAGCGGATTTGTTTACAAAGCCCTTAGACACCATTAGATTTGGGAACCTTAGCAAGTCTATTGGGATTTGTCAATTGGGTTGAATTGGTATGTCTTGACCCCATATGGGGAGCTCAAGCAAAGAGAGCAAAGTTGCATGATCATGCATTGTGCCGAATTGATACATTTTATGCCTCTTAGTTAATTGCTTGAGATGATTGGTTGTACTTACTTATATGTATTTTTCTTAATAAGTGTGCTACATTGCCTTGCTTGCAATCCATGTCATATTTATGCTCAAACATGCATTTTTGGAATAGGAGATGTACTTTGGAAGTACTTTTTGAATGACCTTTAATTGATCTCCATGACATGATGATTCTTTTTAAATGACATGCTTAAGTTGAAAAGTATGAGATGAAAATGTGAAATGTTTGATTGCAAATGTTAAATGCAAATATGTGTGCAAAAGCAATATTGAGACTTAAATCAATAAGTCTCTCTTTCTTTATTTGTAGAACAAGGCTACTATCATACGGGTATCTCACCCGGAAAAATCAAATAGGGCACAAAGTCGCTCATGTCTTGTTTTGCCTATAAAGTTGGATATAGTTGCTCTTTATTTTGAAATACTAAGATTCTATATCCTTGCTTTTTCCATGACAAAGGGTGAAGTTGGTTTGAATTCTATTGGAAACCTTTGTTGTTTGCTTTGCCAAATACCATTGTTTTGGTCTTAGATGAAACATGTCTTGCTTGCAAAGCATCCTTGTCACACATTTTCATAAAATAAAACTCTTTGAATCTCTCTTACTTGATTGAGGTGCATAAAATTGCCTATATGATTGCATATGTGTTCGTGCTACAAGCTCTCCTTGCTAATGCTTACCCATTAGGGGTGACTCCCTTTGCCTATCTCATGACAAAAAGGGAGAGTAAGGTTTGGGGAAAATTTGTGCTTCTAGGCATTGCATTTAGGGGGAGTTGAGAGTGATTAACCCATGTTGGGAGATGATTGCATTTAGGGGGAGTTGCATTGCATTTCATTGCTTGTTTGATTTTTTTTGAAATGGCATTTCTTTTATCATTAGCATCTCTCACACACTTTTTCTTGGAAGGTATTTCTCTTGTTGATTGTGTGTAGGTTGGATTTTTTCTACAAGCTTGGAATTGACTTGAAGATGTTCAAGACTTAGACTAGAAGCTTAATTGTAATGTAGAAAATTTTTGTTGACCAATCTTTTGTTTTGTGAAGTTGCTATGTGAGTGGTGATTTTGTCAAGAAATAGCCAAAGGGGGAGATTGTAAGTGCCTCACTTTTGATTGGCGTATTTCGTTGGCAAAATCACAGTGGGGTTCTATATGTAAGGGTAGCTTAGAATGGAAGAAAACCTCATTGTGTGATCAAGAGCTTCAAGGAAGGTAGATTTCTTGACTTACTCTATTTTGAAGAGATGTAGTTGCACACACTCACTTTTTGCATGTTTTGATGATTGCATTTTGTATTCCCAAAGCGTTGCCATGCATTAGTCCTAGGAGTGCTTTTGGTGCAAAGGGCGCTGTTCAAAGCGCCCTATAAGGCGCTGTACGAACAGCGCCCCCTTCAAACCTGATGAGAATGGGTCAATTTTTTCATCAGACCTGATGCATTTTTGTGTAGGCGCTGTACGTACAGCGCCCTTCCTTGGACGAGCAGATCAGAATCTTGGCGCTATTCAGGTGCTGTTCAAAAGCGCTGTTCTGAACAGCGCCCATGTAGAAGACCTTTCATCTTCTTCTGAAGGCGCTGTTCAGGTCGCTCTACGTACAGCGACCTGTACAGCGCCCAAGGCAATTCCAGGCCACTTTTTCAAAACGATGTCACTTCACTTGGATCCCATTTATATATGTCTTGACAGCCTTGGCTCGTTTTTTAGAGCAAAAATTACTCATTTGAGAGCTTCTTGAGCATCTTCCACTTCAAGGCATCAAGACTTCATCTTTAAGGTTTCAAAATCACAAAACCCTTCATCTTGCATCTTTCATTCATCATCTAGCATGATTCTAGGTTGATTTCATTTAGGGTTTTTAGTTTTACTCACATGACTTGTATCTAGAACGTCATTCTCATATCTATATGTTCTTGCTTTACAAGATAGCTTTTTTATCACTTGAATTGATTCAAGATTACATCTTTATGACTTGACTTAGCTTCAAGATTGTTTTATTGTGGTTTGTGAGTTGTTTTGTGATAGATAATGCATATAGGATTTTGGTTGCTTATTTAGTGTTGTTTTATGTATGTCATCTAGTAATATGATATCTAGGAATGTCTAACATGTTCATCCATGCCTAGATAAGCTTAAATGTCTAACCTTGCATTTTTAGCATTTTGAGTATTTCACATATTCACCTTAGGTTGTGCTATCTCTTCACTTTAGAGACAAGTCTTGTATTTACCTCTTAGGTAGTTTGTAAGCAAGGGACTAGAGTCACTATTAAAGGCCCGCGGGTAGCAAAGACGGATTAGTAAATTTAGGTGTGATGTGGTCAACCTAATTTGTAATCGTATTTGCAAATAGTGGATTCGAGGTTCTCGTGTGGCGCACATAACACCCCGTGGTTTTTCCCCGTGTGGGTTTCCACGTAAAAATTGTGTGTCCTTTAATTTCCGCACTTGTATGCTTATCTTTGTACATTGACTAGATTGGGGCTTTTTCGTAATTTGGACTAATCTCGAAAAATTGGGTAAAAATGTTTAAAATCTATTCACCCCCCCTCTAGATTACTTTAGGACACGTTTATATTTATTTTCATGGTCTAATACACTAACACATATGCAATGTGAACAAGTGCGTGAGAGGTGACAATGCACACAAAAAAATGCAATAAATGACGCATATGAATGTCATGCAAGTGTGTTTGTGTAATGAATGCACAACACAGAAGAATGAGCACAATGCATGAACAAATTTAATATGCAATAAAGTGTGTGTGTGCAACTATTCTCTTCAAGAAGTCAAGGATGTTAGGTAATTTAGTCATGTTGTCATAATTCTATATCAAAACGATATTTCCTTTGTATTGGTTAGTTGCCTAGGCTCATGGTCAATCAAGCTTCAAAGAAGATTGGCAACTGATCAAGCAAAGAAAAGCACTCAAAAGGAGTAAGCATTGTTGCACATCAAAGGTATATTTAGACCTTATTCCTCTTG
The DNA here is from genome assembly GCA_030490815.1 of Acer saccharum. Taxonomy (NCBI): domain Eukaryota; kingdom Viridiplantae; phylum Streptophyta; class Magnoliopsida; order Sapindales; family Sapindaceae; genus Acer; species Acer saccharum. The sequence continues at coordinate 1,987,665 of CM059872.1, forward strand.
CAAAGGCGTTTAGGCACACACACACACATACACATTGCATCCATATGTGTCCTTGTATCGTTGTGCTTAATTTGTATAACACATATATGAAAGTATACAAACGTAATTAAATTGCTTAAAGGCTTAAAGCATACCTAGGAAGGGGGGGGGGGGTGGGATGAATAAGTTTTTACGCCTTTTTCAATCCTTTGAAACAAACTCATGTTTGTCCCTTAAGGTAGCTTTACATACAACATATAAATCAAACATTCATACATAGACAAGATAAACATGTAATCATTTAAGTATTGTCTATATATATCAAGGAGTTGCATGAGGAAGAATAACATAAAATCTCAACAACAAAGAATACTTGCATTCCAATGTTGTTCAATCTATTACAAGTATAACCAAATATAACTATACACAAATATAACAATATACAAAATAATTATATTTACAATTATGATCAAAATGAATTAGCTTATAAATCACACTTTACAAAATGTTGTTCCAATATATATCACAAGTGAATAATATTCAACAAGATTAAAACATACACTAAAACAAATAAGAAAGAGAGAGATAGAAAGAATTGACACATGAGATTTTTTAACGTGGTAAAACCTCCAAGGAGGAAACATCCACGGATTGAACTACAATTATATATATCTCGGCCATGTGTCATATATATTAATATATCTATATATTGTTTTTCTATTTATTAAATCCATTGGACCTTAATAAAAGGCCTACATGTGAACTAGGCCCATTCTTACTAAAAGAAACAAGTCCACATGCCTTAATACAATTCTAGATGGACCCATAAATTAGTCCGGTAGAATATATCAAGTGATTCATGCAAGTCCGTGTGGATTGGGGATCTTGGCGGGCTATTTAAATTTAAGCTTCAATAGACATAACCTAATCACAATCAACAAATGATTCACTTAGGTTTGATCTATTAATTTTAACTCATTCCACTAAAGAGCTAAAATTGAACTCTTAAATAAAGATAGAATAAGTAAATATTTTTCATTCGTACCCTAGACAATCTTATTGGAGATGGTGTATCCTCGTGAAGAATATCAGTAATCGCCAAGAGCTCATAAACCGCCTATAGCTCTGCAAGTTACCATATTTACTCATATGACCACATTTTGAACTTGGATATTTTGACTTGTCCAGAAGCCATGTTTCAATAGACTCTATCGAAAACTTAACGTTAAGATTCAATATCCAATACCTCAAAACATCCATATGATGATATTCTACTCTCATTTAATAAATGGAGCCACGATGTCCATATCTATAAATGGAGTCCTCTATCAATTAATAAATGAATACCACCAAACTATCGAGGATAGACTATGCTATATAATCGTACTCATTGATAACTCAAATGATAACACTTGTAACCATAAGTCCATCATTTATCTCAGGATTAAGATAGACTCTCCGATTGTCCTAATAATGAAAAAACTTTTATCTACTGACGATTCTAGATAAAGTATTTCATTGTGATCCTATTCAATGCACCCAGTGCACTAGATTCTTTTACTCGAAGACCCTTCGATGATTTCAGACTCAACATAACTCATATGATCCCACTTAAATGCTAGCAAAAGAATTCTACAACTTTAACAAGATAAAGGTGCCCAACCTTTAACTTAAGTTGTGAACATTATTCAAGACTAACTAAAGAATTGTGTCTACTTTATACATATCTAGATGTACGAACAATTCTTCTTTTCTCATAGTCTTTTGACCTTATGATTATTTACTTTGACAATTATAATATTCAATCTATAAATGCTATAAGATTTGTTTAAATCAGAAATCATTTTATTAATATGAAAAGATTGTCAAAACAATATTACACTCTTGCTATTGAGCATAATCCTAACAATCTCCCACTTGCGCTATAGCAAATGTGTCATATCTCTCATTCCCATGTTCTCTATGTAAGGATTCCCGTTGTTTTTAATTGGCTTATTTCGTGATCAAACCATATATGGGGATCATGTAAGGGTAGCTTAGGAATGTGTTCAAGCTCAAGGCCCTTGCAAGTGTTAAACACTCCGAAGGTAATACTCTAAGTGCTTACTTGTCTTGAAGAGATAGTTGCACACACTCACAACTCATGCATATGCTTATTCCTTGTATGTTGTGGTTCTTATGGTTGTGCATTAATGTTCAATTAAACATCTCTTCTTGTTTGTTATTTTGATTGCATCTTGTGTTTACATGTCATAGCATTTTAGGCTTTTAGGATGCATCTTAAATTACCTTTTTACCCCTTGCATGATTGCTTGTGAGGTTCAAAGATGGTGGCTGTGCGCTAGTCCATAAGCGCCTGACCAGCGCAGCTCACCAGTGCAAAACGCCCAGTGGCGTGCCGCTGGTCGTGCGCTGGACCACACCAGCGCTAATCGCCCAGTGGTGATCCGCTGGTCTGGCGCCTGTGTGAGCGCATGTCGTCCAGCGCCCTTGCAAAAATGTGCTTGCAAAAATGAACTCAAATATTAAAAGCATTAAACGGATTAAAAGTGACCATGGGAGGGAATTTGATAATGCTACCTTTGAAACCTTTTGTAATGGTTTAGGCATCTCCCATGAGTTTTCGGCTCCTAGGACACCTTAACAAAATGGAGTTGTTGAGAGGAAAAATAGGGTCCTTCAAGAGATGGCCCGTGTGATGTTGCTTAGCAACAATGTCCCGAGGAACCTATCGGCCGAAGCCATCAATACGGCTTGCTATATAGGAAATAGAGTTTTCCTAAGGCCCGGTACTAGAAACACCTCCTATGAGTTATGGAAAGGCAAGAGACCAAATGTTGGCTACTTCCACACTTTTGGAAGCAAATGCTACATTTTGAATGACCGTGATCAACTTGGCAAATTTGATGCTAAGAGTGATGAGGGTATTTTTATTGGCTATGCCTTGAATAGTAGAGCCTATAGAGTTTTCAATTTAAAGACTCTAAGTGTTATGGAATCATCCAATGTCGTATTTGATGATACTAGGCTCAAGTCAAATGATCATGAGGAGGAGGTTATTTTTAGTGATGGTTCTCCTTTGTAGGAGGTTGTGGTGTCGCCTAATGTTGGGACATCTAATGTCAACAATGATGACACACAACCTATTGATAGAGTTCCTCACTTGGACTCTAAAGAACCTGCTCCATGGGTTAGGAAACTCAATGATAAAGAAGATATCATTGGAAAGGTTAATGAGGGTGTTAGGACTAGACGTCAACTTGCTAATCTTATTAGCTATACATGCTACACCTCTCAAATTGAACCCAAAAAGGTTGAAGAAGCCTTAAATGATGAATTTTGGGTTCTTGCCATGCAAGAAGAGCTAAACCAATTCGAAAGGAATAAGGTTTGGACTCTGGTTCCTAGGCCTAAGACCACTAATGTCATAGGCACTAAATGGATATTTAGGAACAAATCCGATGAGGATGGCAACATAGTGCGGAACAAGGCTAGACTTGTAGCACAAGGGTACTCTCAAATTGAGGGTATCGACTTCAAGGAGACTTTTGCTCCCGTTGCCCGTTTAGAGTCCATTAGGCTTCTCTTGTCCATTTCTTGTGTGCACAAGTTCAAATTGCACCAAATGGACGTCAAGAGTGCCTTCCTCAATGGCTTCTTGCAAGAGGGAGTATTTGTTGAACAACCCAAGGGGTTTGTGGATGCTCACCACCCCAACCATGTCTATCGCTTCAAAAAGGCACTATATGGGTTGAAACAAGCACCGAGGGCTTGGTATGAGCGCCTCACTCAATTTCTTGTTGACAATAACTACACAAGAGGTAGTGTTGACAAGACACTATTCATCAAGAGAGACAATGATGAGCTTTTCATAGCTCAAATATATGTTGATGACATAGTGTTTGGCTCCACCAACAACACCAAAGTCCAACAATTTGTTGATGTCATGTCTCATGAATTTGAGATGAGTCTTGTTGGTGAGCTTAGTTACTTCCTAGGTTTGCAAATTAGGCAACTAGATGATGGGATTTTCATATCCTAAGCCAAATATGCCAAAAACCTAGTGAAGAAGTTTGGTCTTGAAAAAGCCAAACATTGTGACACTCCTATGAGCACTATTTTGAAGCTGAGCAAGGATGCTAGCGATAAAAGTGTGGACCAAACCTTATATCGTGGCATGATAGGGAGCTTGCTCTATTTGACCGCAAGTAGGCCCGATATATCATTTAGTGTAGGAGTTTGTGCTAGGTACCAATCCGATCCCAAAGAGTCCCATCTCTCTTCGGTTAAGAGAGTCATTCGCTTTGTGAATGGGACTTCTAATTATGGGATTTGGTACTCATTTGACAGTAATCCTAGTTTTGTAGGATATAGTGATGCGGATTGGGCAGGAAATTGTGATGATAGGAAGAGTATATCGGGCGGTTGCTTCTTTCTAGGCAACAACTTGGTGTCTTGGTTTTGCAAGAAGCAAAACTCGATTTCCTTGTCCACGGCCGAGGCCGAGTACATAGCCGTGGGGAGTGGATGCACTCAACTTATATGGATGAAGCAAATGCTAGTAGACTACGAATTCAACCAAGGTACTCTCACTCTCTTTTGTGATAACATGAGTGCTATTAATATTTCCAAGAATCCGGTTCAACATTCTAGAACTAAGCATATTGACATCCGCCATCACTTCATTAGAGAGCTTGTTGAAAATAAATGCATAGTACTTGAACATGTAGGTACTAATGATCAACTTGCGGACCTATTTACTAAACCCTTAGATGCTACTCGATTTAAAACTCTTAGTAGATCTATTGGGATATGTCTTGTGGAGTGATGTGTTCTATGATTGACCCCATATGGGGAACTCAAGCAAAGAGAGCTATTTTGCATTCTTGTTGAAATTCCCTTAAGCAATATAGTGTAAATATACCTAGAGGGGGGGTGAATAGGTATAGGCTCAAAATTCTTCCAATTAAAAATAATGCGGAAAATTACAAAGCAAAATGCATACTTGATAAGATTTAGCAAATGAATTGATTTCACTAAGACAAGAGTTAATCAATTTACAAGATGTGCAAACAATGTAATATATGGAAGATAAAAGAAAGTAAAGCAAAATTGAACACAATGATTTTAACGTGGTAAAACCTCAATGAGGAAACATCCACGGGTTGATACCACAACCACCGGCGAAGCAATCCACTATGTGAAAAAGGACTTACACACTCAAGCTATCACTCATGATATCCGCTCAAGCTATCAACTCCTAATCTACCCTCGGGCTAGTGAATCACCAAGCCTACTTCCTATCCGAGATGTATCCTACACCTCTAAAAAGTAACTTCCTATCCAAGACGCTCACGTCTCTAGGAAGATTTCATGCTTGCCTATCCGGATCCTCCCGACCCTAGACAAGACTTCCTTGCTCTATCCACAAAGCTTCATTCACTTTGCTAGAGACTTCAACCTAATGCAAGGCTATGATCTAAAGTGATGCAAGTGATGCAAACACAAACAAATTAAGCTAGATGATCAATCAAGCAAAATGTACATGTTCAATGACAATCTAGAATATGCTTCCAACACACAATCACAAGATTATCTAGAAATCAAGACATGTAAATCAATAAGAACAAAGGTATGAATATTCAATATATCACACTAAAAACCTAGTTCTTAGATCATGAAATAAAACATAGAAAATAACATGAAGCACATCACACATATATTTTCTAGAATCAATTTCATGATAAATCAAGTTTAGCACATATATGTTCAAAACAAATCACAAAGCTAAAACTCAATTAACTAATGATCAAACACCCCTAGCATATGATCTAACATACTTCTTAACAAATTTCATCAATCAAATAGTAAGAATCAAGAGATGATCAAAGATGAAATTGAAAAAGAAGAAGTTGAAACAAACAACCTGACCACGTACTGAAGATGAGACTGCTGGGAAAAATGTCGAAGTCAAATGCCTCTGAAAATGCTTAGGGTTTGTAGCTCTCTTCAAGACCAACAATTTTGGCTTTTGAATCGATTGATTTCGAGTTCGTATGAGAAAGTTATGATCAAAATAAGAAAACAAAAAATTGAAGAAAACTGCAGAAATTTCGTGAAAATCACTTTAAGTTCTTCAACATGTGTGGAGGGAAGGAGAGGAGTTTAAAAGGAGGAAAGAGAAGGTTTTTCAGGGCCAATCACCATGAGCCACGTCACCCTCCCGTGGGGGGCGCGTGGGCCACACGGGACCAGAGAGGGTCCCTGGCCGTGGGCCCCACGGCCTCCCCCACGGGGAGGGGCACACGTGGTCTCATGGCCACTCTAGCCTTTCTCGCGCACTCTCACGTTCTTCAGCCGTATCTTGGGCATCCGAACTCCGATTTTGAATCCATTTTCGGATTACGAACCGTGACTCCCTCATTCACGACTACGACTACTCAACTTTGAAAAAAGGTTGAGAAATCATCTCGGAATCCGACGATGAAGTCAACACAACAAATGAGAACGAAAAGTAGCATAGTCAACTTGTTTGGACTCGAAACCTTATGAATGAGTAACCGAAATGACCGGAACTCAATAAGGCATTAAATAAGAACATGTTCAAGTCCTAAACACAAAATATGGAAACAAATAAACACATATTCACACAAACATGCCATATCAAAGAGATAGTCACAAAGCATGCAATTTCACAATGTTTGTCAATACAAGATCAATGCATGAGCATGCTATGAAGTGTGTGAATGTGTTATACCAAATGTTTGAACCACGATGCAGGGACACACATGTATGAATTGTGTGTGTGTGCGCTAACACCTTGCAAGAGGATGGAAGTCAAGATTTACCTTTGACGTTTTTCACCTTTTGAAGACGACTTTTGCACTAGACGTTGCTCTTCACTTCTTAAGCTTCCTTTATTCAAATAATGTCCTAAGCAACAACTAATACAATCATAGAGTGTTTTGCAATGGAATTAAGCCAATACAAATCATAAACCTTACACTTGTAAATTGCAAAAAATTTGAAATATCTTATGCCTCTTCTTTTGATTGCTTGAGTAAGCTTGGTTGTACATATGTATATATGTTTTCTATTCTATAAGTGTGAACCTTGCTTGTTTACAATCCATGTCATATTTATGTTCAAACATGCATTTTTGGACTAGGAGATTTACATAGGAAGTATGATGTGAATGACCTATAGTTATCTCCATGACATGATGATTCTTAAATAACATGCTAATGCTAAATGAAAAAGCATGAAATTCATAAAACATGCTCACATGAAAAGCATGAATTGATGATTGCATATTCTTAAAAATGCAAAACTTGTGTGAAAGCTTATGAGACTCAAAATGAATAAAGGATCTTGTATCCGTTCAAAGGAATTTACATTCCAAATGTCTCTCTTTCTTTATTGGTTGAACATGGCTACTATCATACGGATATCTTATCCGGAAAAATCAAATAGGGTGCAAAGTCGCTCATGCCATGTTTCGCTTATAAAGTTGGATATAGTTACTCTTAAATTGAAATCAATAATCTCTATATCCTTGCTTTTCCCATGACATTGGTGAAATTGGTTTGAATTCTTATTAGAAACCTTTGTCATTTGCTTTGCCAAATACCATTGTATTTTGGACTTGAATGCTATATGTCTTGTATGCAAAGCATGTTGGATTCACACATTTTCTCAAATAAATCTCCTTGTTTCTCTCCAATTAATAGAGATGCATAAAGTGACTTATATGTATATGCAAATATCTTGCATGCGTCTATCTCTTTTTGCCTTGAGTGACCCGGTTGGGGACTACTCCTTTGCCTATATCATGACAAAAAGGGGGAGTAGGATATGGTAAGGGGAGATGCAAATTGGGATGCAAATTGGTGTTGCAATTGTGCACTTTGGGGAGATAACACATTGAGGGGGAGTAACCCTTTGAGGGGGAGCATTGCATTTATCATACATTGCATATATTTTGTAATGTTGTGCCTAAATTCTAAAAATGCAAATGCTTGTTCTGATATCACTTGATTAATCTCACATGTACTTTTTGGAAAAATATAGAAACTCTGTTTTGTAGAGTTGATTGTTCTACAAGAGATTGGAGCATTGAAGATTTTATTTTGTTTATTATCTCTTTGTATTGTAGAAGATCTATGTTATCCCGTTGTTTCTATTTTTATGTGAGGAATCAATGTGAGTGATGGTTTTGTCACGAAATAGCCAAAGGGGGAGATTGTAAGGATTCCCGTTGTTTTTAATTGGCTTATTTCGTGATCAAACCATATGTGGGGATCATGTAAGGGTAGCTTAGGAATGTGTTCAAGCTCAAGGCCCTTGCAAGTGTTAAGCACTCCGAAGGTAATACTCTATGTGCTTACTTGTCTTGAAGAGATAGTTGCACACACTCACAACTCATGCATATGCTTATTCCTTGTATGTTGTGGTTCTTATGGTTGTGCATTAATGTTCAATTAAACATCTCTTCTTGTTTGTTATTTTGATTGCATCTTATGTTTACATGTCATAGCATTTTAGGCTTTTAGGATGCATCTTAAATTACCTTTTTACCCCTTGCATGATTGCTTGTGAGGTTCAAAGATGGTGGCTGTGCGCTGGTCCACAAGCGCCTGACCAGCGCAGCTCACCAGCGCAAAACGCCCAGTGGCGTGCCGCTGGTCGTGCGCTGGACCACACCAGCGCTAATCGCCCAGTGGTGCTCCGCTGGTCTGGCGCCTGTGTGAGCGCCTGTCGTCCACCGCCCTTGCAAAAATGTGCTTGTGCGCTGGTCCTGCGCCTGTCGTCTAGCGCAGGTCCACCAGTGCACAGAGCAATTTTCTGGCGCGTTTTCAAAACGACCTCACTTCACTTATGGCCTCTATATATATGCTAACTTGATTTTAGGTCACTAAAGAGAGTTCATATTCAAGCTTCATACTTAGGATATTTTTCAAGACAAGAAAAATACACAAAGAACTCATTTTTAATTACTCAAACACTTTTCATGATCATCAATCATCATCTAGCATCATCTTTGATCATCTAGATGTCATCTAGCATGGATTCTTCTGTTAGGATTATGCTCAATAGCAAGAGTGTAATGTTGTAATTAACAATCTTTTTCATATTAATAAAGTGATTTCTGGTTTAACAAATCGTATAGCATTTATAGTTATAATTGTCAAAGTAAATAATCATAAGGTCTAAAGACTATGGGAAAAGAAGAATTGTTCATACATCTGGATATGTATGTGGTAGACACAATTCTTTATTTAGTCTTGAATATTGTTCACAACTTAAGTTAAAGGTTGGGCACCTTTATCTTGTTAAAGTTGTAGAATTCTTTTGCTAGCATTTGAGTGGGATCAAATGAGATATGATGAGTCTAAAATCATCGGAGTGTCTTCGAGCAAAAGGATCTAGTGCACTGGGTGCATTGAACTGGATCACAATGAAAAGCTTTATCTAAAACCGTCAATAGATAATAGTTTTTTCATTATCAGGACAATCGGAGAGTCTATCTTAATCCTGAGATAAATGATGGACTTATGGTTGCAAGTGATATCATTTGAGTTATCAATGAGTACGATTATATCGCATAGTCTATCCTCGATAATTTGGTGATATTCATTTGTTAATCGATAGAGGACTTCATTTATAGATATGGACATCGTGGCTCCATTTAATTAAATGAGAGTATAATATCATCATATGGATGTTTTGAGGTAATTGGATATTAAATCTCAACGTTGAGTTTTCAATAGTGTCTATTGAAAACATGGCTTCTGGACAAGTCAAAATATCCAAGTTCAAAACGTGGTCATATGAGTAAATATGGTAACTTGGAGAGTTATAGGCGGTCTATGAACTCTTGGCGATTACTGATATTAATCACGAGGATACACTATCTCCAATATGATTGTCTAGGGTATGAATGAGGAGCATATTCCTTTTCTATCTTTATTTAAGAGTTCAGTTTTAGCTCTTTAGTGGAATGAGTTAAAATTAATGGATCGGACCTAAGTGAATCATTTGTTGATTGTGATTAGGTTATGTCTATTGAAGCTTAAATTTAGATGGCCCGCCAAGATCCCCAATCCACACGGACTTGTATGGATCACTTGATATATTCTACCGGACCAATTTAAGGGTCCATCTAGAATTGCATTTAATATATTAAGAATATAATATGCACATTATTTAAGTAATGGGCTGCTCAATTATATTAATATATTAATGAAAGACATGTGGGCTTGTTTCTTTTAGTGAGAATGGGTCTGGTTCACATGTGGGCTTTTTATTTAAAGTCCAATGGATTAAATGAAATAGGAAAATAATATTAGGCCCATCTTATATAAGTGGGGCGGCTAGGTTAAGGTTTTAACCTAAAAATATTATTTTGTTTCATTTGTTTTAATTAAATAAGAATTAATTGATTTATTGATTAATTGTTTAATTAAAGAAACAAATCTTTCCTAAAAGTAAAAGACTTGTTTGATAAGTAAATAAATAAATTAGTATTATTTATTTAATCAAATAAGGAGTCTTTTTTATTTAGTCAAATAAAAGAATAAAAATAAAAGAGTTGGATTAGGGTTTGAAGTCTATAAAGTTAAAAAGAATTAGGGTTGAATTTTAGTCACCCTATATAAGTGACATGATGAAATTCGGCCAACCCTAATCTTAGACTACATAGAATTCGGCAACCCTAAAGGAAAAAGAAGAAAAAATTCGGCCAACCTATATATATGTTCTTATAGGGTTCGGCCACAAGTAATAATTGGTGCTTGAGTTTTTATTTTCTTTCTTCTTCTTCTTAATTCTAAGAGAGTTTTTATTCTAGAGAGACAAAAAGGAGTGAAAAATTATTCTTTGATAGTATACAATTGCTTAATCATCAATAAGCTTGTGTATACGATATCGATCTAGGTTCACGCGAGTTTCGATCATAAGATTGAGAACTCAAAAGTGACCGGAATAATTTTGACATTCTTTTGATTGTTTTGTGACTAACAAAGAAAAGAAAGTATTTGTTTGATCCATTCACAGGTTTGCAATTCAAAGGAAAGGGAGACCACGCTCCTAGGTGATCCACGTTCGTGCTCGGATTGAAGATCTTGCGGATTACCATCGACGTAAGTCAATCGGATCACGCGACAAGAGGTAATTTACTTTTGTTGATATATATGCATGTTTATTGATTAAAAGGGTTTAAGGTTCATAAAGGAAAAATTTTAAAAGTCACTAAATCGTTTTTAGTATCGCTTCCGCTGCGTGTAACACTTTTATTTATTATTTTTCCCTACAATTGGTATCAGAGCCTAGGTTGAACCCTTTTAATTAATTAACGTATATATACGTGGATCTATTTCTTTTATTGTGATTATGCATGTTTAGAAAGAGATGGCACTCTAGGTATTCAAATATATAATTACATGTGATGTATGGATTTATATATATTTTATGTGGTTTGTTATTGCTCGATTTTGGCCCTAGATTTTCAATGTAATTTTTGTTTCGGAGTTGTAACAAGAAGGGTGGTCTATTATCGCCATAATTCCTTCTTGGTAGATTGCTAGGTTTTATTTTTTTTTATGTGCAGTATTTTTTTAGGGTTACTGCAGTTTTTTTTATTTATTTTTAGTATGTGCAGTTTTTGGTTTGTAAAAATACTGCAGTGAATAAAAAAAAAAAAAAAAATTAATACTGCAGTATTTATTATATATATACTGCCGTAATATATTTAGGTCTTGGAGATTCGAAGACACGAAGCAAAACGAAGCAACCGGAACCAAGTACGAGCACCGTGCGCACCCTAGGAGTGGATTGGGCTGCGCATGACAAGCCCAAACTTTGGTGGGCTGCGCATGGCAGCCTTGTGTGGCCTTATGGGCTGCGCAAGGCAGCCCCTTTGTGGGGTTGTGGGCTGCGCACGCCCATGGGAGAAGGCCGAAGGATGAGCGTATGGTTGATGGGTCACCTGAAGATCTTGTATTCCTGACAAATTGTAATTTACTTGTTTTTCTAGGATGGGCCAAAGTTGTTGCTATTTAATTTATGCTTAAATATTACAATATTTGTTATTGTATGATAACATGACATATAGAATAGGAGTGCCACGCATATATCTCTTTTGGTATGAACATGCATTGAATGATTTAGGTATCTAAATTGGCATCTAGATAACTCGGTAAATCATTCTATGGGATTTAATCACACGCCTTAAATAATTGAGTGGGAGAAGGTGTTTTGGTAACACCTATGGCCTCCAAGGTTAGTTGAGCTTTATTATTTATTGGTAATCCCCCCAAGGGGCGTCCATGAATGGAATTTAGCAACATACTTCCTTACAAGGATAGACTAGACAATGGACTCAAACGAGATCTACTCCCCAAGGAGGGATTTTCGTGAGAGAAAATTGAGGGTCGATATCTTGGTAACACACTCAATGTAATTTTATTGATATCCTCCCAAGAGTTCTTGTCAGTAAAATTGCAAGGCTAAAATTGAAAACGCTGGTTGTTATGTTAACAATTAGGTGGGACCTAGTCTAACTAGTAAATGGTGCGAACTCCCAAAGGAGGCGTAACATTTATGGGTGTTAGATCACCGTTGAATTTTATGATTGAGTTATTTATTTAATTCAAGATAAATATTTAAAAGTGCTTTATCATGATTATTTACTTATATATGTTTTGTTTTATTCAGAAATCATGACCCCATCACTTATGAACATCCTGAAAGATAACACTTTAACTGGAGATAATTATGTCACATGGAAAAGGAAAATTGGGTTGTTGCTGCAAAGTGAAAAACACAAGTTTGTTCTAACTACTCCTAAACCACCTGCTCCTAATAATGAATCTAGCATAATGTGTAGAGATGAGTATGAGCAGTGGAAGACTTCAGATGATATGGCAAAATGTTACATTATGGCCACTATCTCCGACGTGTTGCAACAGCAGCATGAAGGAATGCAGTCCGCTGCTGATATAATGATGTCTCTAGAGGAAATGTTTGCTATGAAGTCTAGGACGACTAAGAGAGAGGCAGTGACTGCTTTTATGAATCTTAGGATGAAACCTGGACAGGCTGTGAAAGATCACATGATGAAAGTCATAGCACATCTCAACATTGCTGAACTGTATGGCGCTGAGATAGATGGTGAGACAAAGATTGATATGGTTGTCAATTCATTGTCAGATTCCTTTGATCAGTTCAAATTGGACTACACTTTGAACAAAAAGGAATACACCTTACAAGGCCTGATGCAAGATGTTCAAAGTGCTGAAAAGATCCTTGTGAAAGGCAAAGGTCAAGAGATTCATATGGTTGGTAAAGTTGCTACTGTTAAGGCCCGTCAAAAGGTCAAGAAACAACAGAAGAAAAAGCAACTTGGGCCTATCAAGAAGGAGACCAAGAAAGTAACCAAGATCAAAGGGAAATGCTTCCTTTGTGGTGAAAAGGGACATTGGAAGAGAAATTGCCCAAAGTCCCAGAACAAGAAGGAAGAAGGTAATTTGAATTATCTAGAAACATGTTTTTTGGCTGATTCTACAGATTCTTGGATCATAGACTCAGGAGCCACTAATCATGTTTGTTATTCCTTGTAGGGGTTTCAAGAAAGGAGAAAGCTGAGTAAGAATGAAATCAATTTGCGCTTGGGCAACGGAACGTTAGTGTCTGCAAGTGCAGTGGGAGATATTAGAGTTTATTTGGATTCTAGAAGGCATTTAGATTTAATAGACGTTTATTATGTACCTCAATTCAAGAGGAATTTAATTTCAGTTTCTTGTTTGAATAAATTTGGATATTCGGTTACTTTTAATAAAGTTTTTATTATTAGTAAGAATGACAAAATTATTTGCCAAGGTACATTGGAAAACGGTCTATACTTTTTGCATAGAAATATCTCTCACTCGTTAGACACAGAAATAACGGAACCTAATCATAAAAGAGTAAAATTATCAACAGATGAAACCTACCTTTGGCATTTACGCTTAGGTCATATTAACCTTAATAGGATTAAAAGATTGGTATGTGACGGACCTTTGAGTGACTTAAAGGTTGATGATCTACCAACTTGTGAATCTTGTTTGGAAGGTAAAATGACCAAAAGGACGTTCTCTGCTAAAGGTACAAGAGCCACTGAATGTTTAGGATTGATACACATCTGATGTATGTGGACCTATGAGCATTCAAGCTAGAGGTGGATATGAGTACTTCATCACCTTCACGGATGATTACTCGAGATTTGGTTATGTGTATCTCATGAGACATAAGTCGGATGCTTTTGACATGTTCAAAGCATTCAAAGCTGAAGTGGAAAATCAGCTTGAGAAACACATAAAAATCTTGAGATCTGATCGTGGTGGAGAATATCTATCTGGTGAGTTTCAGCAATATCTTATTGATAATGGGATAGTTTCTCAGTTTTCTGCACCAGGTACACCTCAACAAATGGGGTAGCAGAAAGGAGAAATAGAACTCTTTTGGATATGGTTAGGTCTATGTTGAGTTATTCAACGCTTCCTATTTCTTTTTGGGGATATGCTTTACAAACTGCTATATACATTCTAAACGATGTACCATCTAAGTCTGTTCCTAAAACACCGCATGAGTTGTGGACTGGGCGCAAGCCTAGTTTACAACACTTAAGGATATTTGGTTGTCCTGCGCATGTGTTAAAAGGAAAGACAGAAAAGATGGAGTCCCGTTCAGAAACATGTATATTTGTAGGGTATCCAAAAGAAACTAAAGGATATTATTTCTATAGTCCTTCAGATCTTAAAGTATTTGTTTCGACAAATGCTAAATTTCTGGAAAAGGACTATATGAATGACTTTGTGCCTAGAAGTAGAATTGTCCTGAATGAGATGTCAGGAGATACAATTCCACGAGAGGTTACACAACCTAACCCAATTGTAAGTTCCGATCCAACACAAGATCAACAACCTACCATTCCTCGTCGTAGTGGGAGGGTTAGAACACAACCCGAAAGATACATCGGTCTGGGAGAATCAGTGGAGAATCTCCCGGACGACGATGATCCCTATACGTACAAGGAAGCTATGGAGGATGTTGATAGTCGCCATTGGCAAAAGGCAATGCAATCCGAGATTGAATCTATGTTCGATAACAAAGTCTAGGTCCCTTGTAGACTTGCCTAAAGGGATAAAACCCATTGGGTGCAAGTGGGTATACAAGAGGAAAAGAGGTATGGATGGAAAGGTGGAAACCTTTAAAGCTAGATTGGTAGCTAAAGGGTATACACAGAAAGAAGGTATCGATTACGAGGAAACCTTCTCTCCTGTGGCCATGCTTAAATCCATTAGGATACTCTTATCCATTGCAGCATCTTTAGATCTAGAGATTTGGCAAATGGACGTCAAGACAGCTTTCCTAAATGGAAGTCTTGACGAAAGCATCTACATGATGCAACCAGAGGGATTCATTGAAAAGGGCCAAGTGGATAAGGTATGCAAGTTGCAGAAATCCATATATGGATTAAAGCAAGCATCCAGATCCTGGAACATAAGGTTTGATCAAGCTGTCAAAGGTTTTGGATTTATTCAAATCCTGACGAACCTTGTGTATACAAAAGGATTAAGGCGACAAGTTGGTTTTCCTGATTCTTTATGTTGATGATATACTACTCATTGGAAACGATGTAGGTGTATTGACATCAGTAAAAGAATGGTTAGCAAAACAATTTGATATGAAGGACTTAGGAGAAGCAAGTTTTATTCTAGGTATCCAAGTAATAAGGGATAGAAAGAATAGAACGATTGCATTATCCCAAGCTTCATACATAGACAAAATCTTGTCTAGGTTTTCCATGCAGGATTCCAAGAAAGGTATGTTACCTTTCAGACATGGAATCAAGCTTTCTAAGGAACAAGTTCCTAAGAATGAGCATGAAGAGCAATTCATGAGTAGAGTTCCATATGCCTCGGCAGTTGGAAGTCTCATGTATGCAATGCTCTGTACTAGACCAGATATTTGTTTTGCTGTTGGCATAGTTAGCAGGTTTCAATCGAAACCTGGACCTGATCACTGGACGGCAGTCAAGCATATTTTCAAGTATCTTAAGAGAACGAGAGATAATATGCTTGTATACTCTGGAGGGGATTTGGTTCCCGTTGGGTATACAGATTCTGATTTCCAATCAGATTCTGACTCCAGAAAATCCACATCAGGGGCTGTGTTTACTATTGGAGGAGGAGCAGTTATATGGAGGAGTATCAAGCAATCTTGTATTGCTGATTCCACCATGGAAGCTGAGTATGTTGCTGCATGCGAAGCTGCCAAAGAGGCTGTTTGGCTCCGCCAATTCTTGATTGACTTAGAAGTGGTTCCTAGTGCGAATAAGCAGATCACTATCTACTGTGACAACAGTGGAGCAGTGGCTAATTCGAAAGAACCAAGAAGTCACAAGAGAGGTAAACACATTGAAAGAAAGTATCATCTTTTAAGGGAGATTGTTCAAAGAGGTGACGTGACGATTACCAAAATCGCGTCAGCAGAAAATCTAGCGGATCCCTTCACAAAGGCTCTACCTCAGAAGAGTTTCGATGGGCATCTAGAGAATATGGGCTTGAGAGATATGACACATTTGCTATAGCGCAAGTGGGAGATTGTTAGGATTATGCTCAATAGCAAGAGTGTAATGTTGTAATTAACAATCTTTTTCATATTAATAAAGTGATTTCTGGTTTAACAAATCGTATAGCATTTATAGTTTATATATTGTCAAAGTAAATAATCATAAGGTCTAAAGACTATGGGAATAGAAGAATTGTTCGTACATCTGGATATGTATGTGGTAGACACAATTCTTTAGTTAGTCTTGAATATTGTTCACAACTTAAGTTAAAGGTTGGGCACCTTTATCTTGTTAAAGTTGTAGAATTCTTTTGCTAGCATTTGAGTGGGATCAAATGAGATATGATGAGTCTAAAATCATCGGAGTGTCTTCGAGCAAAAGGATCTAGTGCACTGGGTGCATTGAACTGGATCACAATGAAAAGCTTTATCTAAAACCGTCAATAGATAATAGTTTTTTCATTATCAGGACAATCGGAGAGTCTATCTTAATCCTGAGATAAATGATGGACTTATGGTTGCAAGTGATATCATTTGAGTTATCAATGAGTACGATTATATCGCATAGTCTATCCTCGATAATTTGGTGATATTCATTTGTTAATCGATAGAGGACTTCATTTATAGATATGGACATCGTGGCTCCATTTAATTAAATGAGAGTATAATATCATCATATGGATGTTTTGAGGTAATTGGATATTAAATCTCAACGTTGAGTTTTCAATAGTGTCTATTGAAAACATGGCTTCTGGACAAGTCAAAATATCCAAGTTCAAAACGTGGTCATATGAGTAAATATGGTAACTTGGAGAGTTATAGGCGGTCTATGAACTCTTGGCGATTACTGATATTAATCACGAGGATACACTATCTCCAATATGATTGTCTAGGGTATGAATGAGGAGCATCTTCCTTTTCTATCTTTATTTAAGAGTTCAGTTTTAGCTCTTTAGTGGAATGAGTTAAAATTAATGGATCGGACCTAAGTGAATCATTTGTTGATTGTGATTAGGTTATGTCTATTGAAGCTTAAATTTAGATGGCCCGCCAAGATCCCCAATCCACACGGACTTGTATGGATCACTTGATATATTCTACCGGACCAATTTAAGGGTCCATCTAGAATTGCATTTAATATATTAAGAATATAATTTGCACATTATTTAAGTAATGGGCTGCTCAATTATATTAATATATTAATGAAAGACATGTGGGCTTGTTTCTTTTAGTAAGAATGGGTCTGGTTCACATGTGGGCTTTTTATTTAAAGTCCAATGGATTAAATGAAATAGGAAAATAATATTAGGCCCATCTTATATAAGTGGGGCGGCTAGGTTAAGGTTTTAACCTAAAAATATTATTTTGTTTCATTTGTTTTAATTAAATAAGAATTAATTGATTTATTGATTAATTGTTTAATTAAAGAAACAAATCTTTCCTAAAAGTAAAAGACTTGTTTGATAAGTAAATAAATAAATTAGTATTATTTATTTAATCAAATAAGGAGTCTTTTTATTTAGTCAAATAAAAGAATAAAAATAAAAGAGTTGGATTAGGGTTTGAAGTCTATAAAGTTAAAAAGAATTAGGGTTGAATTTTAGTCACCCTATATAAGTGACAATGATGAAATTCGGCCAACCCTATACATCTATAGACTTCGGCAACCCTAGGAAGTTCCCCCTATGACATAACTACATAGAATTCGGCAACCAAAGAAAAGAAAAAAATTCGGCCAACCTATATATATGTTCTTATAGGGTTCGGCCACAGTAATAATTGGTGCTTGAGTTTTTATTTTCTTCTTCTTCTTCTTAATTCTAAGAGAGTTTTTATTCTAGAGAGACAAAAAGGAGTGAAAAATTATTCTTTGATAGTATACAATTGCTTAATCATCAATAAGCTTGTGTATACGATATCGATCTAGGTTCACGCGAGTTTCGATCATAAGATTGAGAACTCAAAAGTGACCGGAATAATTTTGACATTCTTTTAATTGTTTTGTGACTAACAAAGAAAAGAAAGTATTTGTTGGTCCATTCACAGGTTTGCAATTCAAAGGAAAGGGAGACCACGCTCCTAGGTGATCCACGTTCGTGCTCGGATTGAAGGTCTTGCGGATTACCATCGACGTAAGTCAATCGGATCACGCGACAAGAGGTTTTACTTTGTTGACATATATGCATGTTTATTGATTAAAAGGGTTTAAGGTATAAAGGAAAAATTTTAAAATCACTAAATCGTTTTTAGTATCGCTTTCCGCTGCGTGTAACACTTTATTTATTATTTTTCCCTACAGGCTCGCCGCGCCAACCTATCAATCTTCAAAGATAAAACAGGGATGGAAACCTTGAACATATTCGAAGTAGACATGGAAGTGCAGGAAGATAATCCGGAAAACTTCGAACTGGATCCAAGAGACACAAACAAGCAAGAGAAGGAAGAACCGACTGAGTCAGTTATTCTAGATGAACGAACCAGATAAAACAGTAAAGATCGGAGCAAGGCGACTGAACAAGTTAAAAAAGATGTGACAACTTGTTGAAAGAATATAGGGGGATTTTCGCTTGGTGCCACGAAGACATGCCAGGGATTGATAGAAGCACAATTTCTCACAATCTGGCTGTGAATGAGTAATGCAAACCGGTAGTAAGAAAAGGAGAAGCTTCAACCCAGAAAGAATGCGCGAATAAAAGAGGAAGTGTCAAAGTTGCTCGCCGCAGGGTCAATTAGAGAAGTTAAGTACCTGAATGGGTGGCGAATGTAGTCTTAGTGAAAAAGAAAAACAATCAATGGAGGAGTGCGTCGACTTCACTTACCTGACAAAGCCTGCCCCAAGGACAGCTTCCCGTTACCAAGGATTGACCAGTTAGTAGATGCAACAGCCGACATGAGACGTTGAGTTTCATGGATGCATATTCAGGATACAACCGATAAAAATGCACAAGCCTGACGAAGAGAAGACAGCATTCACCACAGATCAAGGGTTGTATTTGTTACACGGTCATAGCCATTCGGCCTGAAGAACGCGGGGCAACTTATCAACGCTTGGTCAACAAGAGTTCGCCAGGCAAATAGGGCGAAATATGGAGGTTTATGTTGATGATATGCTGACAAAAAGTGTCACCGCAGATAGACATGCAGATGACCTGAGGGAAACGTTCGACGTACTGGTCAAGTATGGAATGAAGTTGAATCCGGCAAATGTGTATTCGGCGTACCATTTGGAGGTTCTCGGATATCGGTCACCAAAGAGGAATAGAGGTGAACCCTGAAAAAATCCAAGCACTAGCAAAAATGGTCTCGCCAAAGACTCTGAAAGATGTCCAAAAACTCACAGGGTGCCTAGCATCGCTGAGCAGATTCATAGCCAAGTCAACAGACCGATGTCTACCATTTTTCAAAGCTTTTAAAGAAGGGAAGGGGATCGAATGGAATGAGGATTGCGAAAAAGCCTTCCAGGCCTTGAAAGATTACCTTGGACGGGCACCACTGCTATCAAAGCCAGAAACACTCCGAGACATTGTACATGTACTTGTCCGTCTCTGAAGCAGCCACAAGTTCCTGCTAGTACGACGGAAGATGGAATCCAAAGCCCGTATACTACACCAGCAAGGCACTGTACCAGCCGAACAAGGTACTCGCGCAGAAAAAGTGGCACTCGCCTAATACCAGCAGCAGGAAGCTAAGACCATATTTCCAGCTCATAGAATCAGGTATACACCAACTGCCCACTAAAGTTATCCTGCGAAACCAGAGTATCCGGTCGGTTAACAAAGTGGGCGATCGAATTAAGTGAATTCGAGTGGAATCCTCCCAAGGACAGCAATTAAAGCCCAGGCTGCAACTTCGTAGCAGAGTTCACTGACCAAGCATAGAGGTGGCGAGAATGATGTGTGCAAAATAAGAAATATTCAAATGGCAACTTCACGTTGATGGCTCATCAACACGCACGGGCAGCGGGGCAGTATAGTGCTGACAACACGAAGGAGACTCAATCGAATGTGCCTTGCGTTTTTGACTTCAAAGCCACCAACATCAAGCTGAGTACGAGGCCTCATAGCAGGTTTAAAGATTAGCACAATCTTAGGAGCAGACGAGGTGGAAATTTTCAGCGACTCTCAAGTTGTTGTCAATCAGGTGCTAGATAAATACTAGGCGATAGAGGAAAGCATGATCACTTACCTAGAATTAGCAGGGAGCTGTTAGAAAGATTCAAGAGTACAGAATTGTTCATGTCCCCAGAGAAGAAAATGAAAAGCTGATGCCTTAGCCAAATTGGCGTCTGCCACGATCACATCTGGCCCAACAATATCTCTATGATCCGCCTATTGCAGCTGAGTATAGTTTAAAACAAAGGAAGTCGGGCAGTCTTTGGCGAGAGAGCAGCTGGATCACACCAATTAAAGATATCTCGTCAACGATATACTTCCGAGTGACCCATTGGAGGCAAGCGGCTGAAATACAGAGCTACAAGATACTCAGTACTCAATGGAGAACTATACAAGAGGGATACTCGAGGGCACTGCAGAGATTTGTCGGGCCTGAAAGCAAGGTATCCTGAGAAGCATACACAGTGGAAATTGTGGGAACCACGCTGGGGGTGCCAGCCTAGCTCACAAAACATTGAGACAGGGTTTTTACTGGCCAACTCTGTTCGCCGACTCCAAAAGGGTGGCGGCGAGATGTGAAGCATGTCAGAAAATCGCCAATAACATCCGACAACCACCTGAGCTCCTGCAAAGTATTACCTCACCTTGGCCATTCGCCATGTGGGGAATAGACTTGATCGGCCCAATGCCAACAGCAACTGGAGGAGCAAAGCATGCCAAAGTAGCCGTGGATTATTTTACAAAATGGGTAGAAGCCGAGCCATTGGTACATATAACAAAAGCAAACACCATAAGCTTTGTGAAGAAAAATATCCTATACAGATTCGGGACACCAAACACCATCATCACGGACAATGGGACCCAATTTGATGGCAGGAAATTCAAGGAACTATGTGATAAGTATGGCATCAACAACTACTACGCTTCTCCAGCACATCCACAGACGAATGGCCAGACTGAAGCAGTGAACAAGATCATCAAGCACAACCTGAAAGCTAAATTGGCAACCAAAAAAGGCAGCTGGGCGGATAAGTTACCACAAGTGCTCTGGGCATATCGAACAACAGAAAGGGGTTCAACAGGCGAAACCCCGTATTCCATGGCTTACGGAAGCAGAAGCTGTTATTCCCGTGGAAACATCATTCTCTTCACCAAGGGTACAACTCTTTCCAGCCAGAAATCAACGTTGATATGCTAAAGTGCGGCCCTAGATGAATTAGAAGAAAGAAGAGAGCGCGCACAAATAAGGAATGCGGCGTACCAACAGAGGGTAGCCAGATATTACAACTCGCATGTGCGTGAAAGGAGGTTCACACTTGGTGACTTAGTACTGAAGAGGGTGAATCCAGGAACAAGAGACAAGGCTGCAGGATCACTCGCAGACAAATGGGAAGGGCCTTATAAGATTACAGGGATAGCTGGCCATGGGGCATATCGCATTACTTGAGAAGGATTTGGCGAGCTACCCCGTCCATGCAATGCGCAGTACTTGAAGATATATTATCCTTAAGGGACAAGTCAGATTCTTTTGAATTCCTTCTATTTTTCTTTTTAGCTTAGAGCAGTTGTTCGTTTTAGCGTTTTTTCTTTATGACTATGTTAACAAAGTTGCAGGAAGTATTCAATAAAGAGTAATTTATTACTAAGAGATTCTCGATTCTGACTCGCCAAACGCAAAAGGCATTCGCCATCACACATAGCTATCATCACATGAAAACGAGCTTTATGCTCGCTGCAGCGATAACTGGCGAGAAATAAAAGCCGTAAATCAGCAATGGCAGCTGAACAAACAAAAGCATGTTAAAAACTCGGGGCATGGTCGAATAAATCCTGCCAAAACACTGAGTACGCCAAAATACAGCAACGGCAGCTGAATAAAAGATAAAAACATGTTAAAAACTTGTGTATGGTCGGATACATCCTGACAAACACTGAGTACGCCAAAATACAGCAACGGCAGCTGAATAAAGATAAAAACATGTTAAAAACTTGTGTATGGTCGGATACATCCTGACAAACACTAAGTACGCCAAAATACAGCAATGGCAGCTGAATATAGCTATAAAACACAATAAAAACTTGGTATATAGTCGGATACGTCCTGGCGAATACTAAGTGAGCCGAAAACCCAGCAATGGCAGCTGAATAAAACAAAAGTAAGCTGAAACAACACTTGGTGAAAAACCAAGCAAAAGCCAAAACTCAGCAAAGCCAGCTGAATGAAGAAAAATATATATATTCATAAACTTTGTATTATTTACAAATGAATGGACAAAAATAAATTTAGTCTTCCAAAAAAACAACAGAAGAATCAACCAGCTGCAGGAGGGCCCTCGCTATCTTCCTCGTCTTCAATCTCCTCATCTGAAGGCCAAATGACTACCTCATCCTCCGTTGGCATAAAAGGCTCATAATCTCTCCCAGCAACGGGACCCAAATCGGGCTCAGCGCTAGAGCCAGAAAAGCTGCCCTTCTGACCTGAGTAGTAAGTGTTGAAAGCACGCTTGCTGGGGATCTCTAGATGCATAGGATGAGGCTCAGTCCGGTTATAACGGCAGTGGGCTTTCCATCGTTTCATCTGATCTTTAATCGAGTCCACGCCGTGGGCCATATGCTGCTGGAGGGATTTGTCGAAACGCTTCAGAGCTTTCTCATTAGAATGATCCTTCATGGCAAAGAATTTCTTCGCCTGCCTCATGCCTTTCTCGAATTCGCGCAACAAAAGCGCATCATAAGCAGGGGATCTCTTGAAGCGATCAACTGACTCAGCATCCAGCACGGCTTTCAAATTTTCAAAAATGAGGTCGCGGGAAGATAGCTGGTTACGTAAATCCGCCGCTTCCTGTTCAGCTTTCTCCTTAGCCTCCTCAGCTACCCGCTCAGCCTCCAAACATGCTGCGAAGGATTCTTGACTCGAAGATAGGAGCTCCTTCAACGAGTGAATTTCCTCCTCAGCAGCAGAAAGTTTTTCTTCAGCGGCTAGCCGAGCAGACAGATGACCGTCCGAGGATTCTCTCAACTGAGCGAGCTGTTGAGCATGGGATTCTTCGGCGAAGAGCTTCTCGGCCGCCAAAACAGAAGCCTGCTCGTGCAAGCTCTTAATCTCACGAGAAGCTCTGATCCCGAACTTATAGCTCTCGCCCATCTCAGACATCATCTGAGGAAGAAGACAGCCAAAGTTTTAAAAAAAAAAAAATGAAAAATAAAAATACATAGAGATTTGCGGCGAAGAACTTACCAAGGAGTGGCAGTTGAAGAAAAACTCCATCTTCTTGTTGCAAGACTTATTTTTAACATGCCCCCAGCCATCGCCGATGTATACATCATTATTAGCCAAGTGGGAGCATATTTCAGTAGCCGAAAAATCGAAAAGGGACACGTTCCCTTCATCGGCTTCAACCGGTCCGGTAGGAGGAACTTCACGGGCCAAGCCCGAACCGGAAGCAGAGGTCCCCGCCTGATTTGATGGGCCTGGCCGATCAGTTGACTTAGATGGGCCAGATGGCCTAGGTTGATCTGAGACACCCGGCTCGCCCGCAACCACTGTAGGAGAAGCTGGCCGAGGAGAAGCCGGTCGAGGAGGAGTAGCAGGGAGAGTCTGTTCATTAACCCCCTCAAAGGGAGGCGCCGCTACATTCTCCGCTTCAGCAGACCCCTCAGGTTGGGTAGAAGGGGCCTCGGCGACAGCCGGCTCCTGAACATCCTCCTCATCAAAAGAAACAACGAACTGCACCACCCGCGAAGCCCGTTTGGGAGGTCGAGCTGAGTGATCAGATGCACTCTCAGCGGGACGTTTATTCCTAGCTCTGGGAGCCAGGTCACTCGCAGGATCGAGAGGAGTCTCAGGAACATCCGCGTCGAAAATAGGGATGTCGCTAGCCACGCCTGAAACCCCCACCTTCTCTTTTCCTTTACGATTGGGGGCTGTGGCAACAGGAACAGTCGCAGCAGTACTCGCAGCAGGAGTAGAAGCAGCAGCAGGATTACTCGCGACAACCTTCGGGCGAACAGGCGATGGCCCTGACTCGACACGCCTCCCCTCAACACTACCGACCCCCCTTGAGGCACCTGCTTTCTCCTTGCCTTTACGGCTGGGGGTAACAGCAGCAGGTGCAGCAGGAGTATTCACAGCACCCCCCCTAGACACATCACCGGCCTCCTCGCCGCCGTCTGAGTGATCATCACCGTCAGGACTAGCAATTCCATCCTTAGCCAAACCAGCAGCATGCCTCTTGCTGGCAGCCTCGGAATTCTTCACCGCCCGTGCTTGCAAATCACAAACGGTGTCAAAATCACACACTGCAAGGAAAATAAAACCAAGTGTCAACTAAGAGAATAAAATAAAGCGAGAAAACAAAGGAGGAACAGAGCAAGACTTACAGCGAGGGAGCCTTGCATGAAGCCGTGTGAAGATTTCAGAGGAAATCATCTTCTCCTCATCCAAGAGGAAGGATCTACCCCTCGAATCCAAGGGAAGAACAGCCGCCGCGGCCAAGTGAGAAACCTCCCTATCCGTCAAAGCAGGGGCCGCTTTCGACCAGGCTTCAGGAGATGTGAAATGCCTGGGAACCTTCCTCGCCAGAAGATTGTGGCGATTGAGAGCAGGTACATTTCGACCCCACTCGCCGCCGGCGAAAAACCAACTGTTTTTCCACCTTTTGTTTGAAGTAGGGAAGCCCCAGATGAAACCCTTCTTCTTCTCATCACTGGAGACCTCAACCTGACCAGGGTTCGCCACACCCTCAGGAATCCAGTTCTCCACCGGCGAGGAGAGAAGAAAGTATGTGCCACCATTGCCCGCCTGTCTAAGAGTATAAAAATGGCCGATCTCGCGGGGTGTAGGAGGCCCGTAACCCTTCAACTTCCACATAAGACACAGGCACATCAGTATCCTGTAGCTATTTGGGGCGAGCTGGGCCGGTGCAATTTGAGCCTCCGCCAAGAACCTGGCAATAAAAGGCTGAAGAGGGAGAGTTACCCCACAACTGATCATAGCCCCGTAAATGGCGACCGCATTTTCGGGAGGATTCCACACAGCCCGGTCGCCAGGTAACATAAGAGTCACCGAGTCTGGAATGTCGAAACGACTCTCGTATTTACGAAGCTCGCCCTCGCCGACTACATTTACTTCTGTGTCAAAAGAACACGGGCGAGCTGGCGAGAAAAGCAGCCTATCCCTCTGATGGTCTTCAACATCAGAGTCAACAACCGTCTGCACATCCAGCAGAGATTCACGAGGAGCCCTAGTGGTGCGTCGTTTACTGCTTGTGGTTTTAGGAGATCTCGTCATTGCTGGAGAATCACTATCAAAAGATGGAGGAGAGATGTCAGGATTAGAAGTATCCTCAAAAGATGGAATATAAACGGAAATTGGGACCGGAGAATCTAGACGAAAATTGTGAATCAGAGACTCAATTTTGTCCGCAGTACACTTATCACCAAGCTCCATAGCTTGCATCATCCGATTAAAAAGAAAAGAGCGCAAGGAGGGATCCATGAAAACTCACCAGAAAACCCTAGATTCGTAAAATGTGCAGAAAAGATCGGAGACACGGAGAAGCAAGAAGAGTCGAAATCCGGTGAACTGACCGACAATAAGAGGCACAGGAAAAGGACTGTAGTTAGCTCTCGAAAAAATAAAAAAGACAAAAGCAAGAGATCAAACTGTTCTTTTTTCTGCTCTGATGAAACACGATGAAGCAAGTAAAGAGAAAGAGGAGAAACGATCGAGCCTTAAAAAGAGGGAACTTCGAAATTCAAAAAAGGAGCAATCAAGTACAATGATATGTATTTAATAAGAATGATGGCCACTATTACCAAACCGCAACAGTCACCACCCAATAAGTGACATGTGGCATCTTGGGGATAACCAAGCCGTCAGAACGTCCCTTCACCTGTCAAACAAGTGGAAACGCCAGAAGTTATGTGGTTGAAATTGAAAGCGTGCACCGGAAGAATCAATTAATAAATACAGCGCGTGGTTAAAAGAAGGAGTTATTGCAAAATGCGTTGAAATCTCATAAACGTAAATATAAATACTACTCGCAGAGGCAAACGAAGTGGGAAGGACAAGTCATTCACCCAGCTCGAAGTATTTATGGGGGTATTGTTGTATGTATAAACTCGCCAAACTAACACGTCATCAAAGGAGCTAACAAAAGATTGCCACGTCATTCATTGACCGGGTCAAGGGAAGGAGTTTGACAAGTCAGGATGATAAAATAGCTTAGACCAGAAGGAAGTCGAAGGCATGGTCGCCAAACCAAAAACCTACTCGCCGAATATAGAAGTGTGCTCACCAGATACGCAATACCTAGAAAATAAAGGTACTCGCTGGACCAGCACACTGGGCTCAAATCGACTCGGCAGAAACACAGAAGCAACAAGGAATCATAAAAAGGAAAGAAGACCCAATCCGCGACAGAAAAGGATCCTAGTACAAATCAACAAGGGGAAACCCTAAATAAACATGTATAAATAGAATCACCTATCCCACGAGGAAGGGGTTCAGAAATATATAGAGAGAAAAGAAAGCAATTGTGAGAGATTGGAGTGTGTAACAAAGCAACGAAAACTTAGTATTGTTAGGATTCCCGTTGTTTTTAATTGGCTTATTTCATGATCAAACCATATGTGGGGATGCTTTGTAAGGGTAGCTTAGATGTTGTTGTTATTGCTTAGGCCCTTTTGAAGACCTCACTATTGACAAGCACCAAAGGTAATACTCTAAGTGCTTACTTGTCTTGAAGAGATAGTTGCACACACTCACAACTCATGCATATATTTAATCCTTGTATGTTGTGTGTCTTATTTGTGTGCCTTAATGCTCATTAACATCTCTTCTTGCATGTTAGTTTGATTGCATCTTGCATATCCAATTGCCTTGTCATGCTTAGACTTAGGATTGCATTTTTGCACTGGGCGCTCCCAAAAGCGCTCTACAAAAGCGCTCTACGAACAGCCCCCGTTGGGCGCTGTACAGACCTGATCGATTTAATTCGAGCGCTGTAGGGGCGCTCTACGTAGAGCGACCTCTCTGATGGCGCTCTACAAAGCGCTCTACGTAGAGCGCCCCTCTGTTTTCTCGCGAGAACAGAGCAGGGGGCTCTACAAAGCGCTCTACAAAGCGCTCTACGTAGAGCGCCCAAGGCAAATTTGAGGCAAACTTATCAAAACGACCACACTTTGTTTTGGCCTCCTATATATATGCCACTTTGACTTTAGGTCAAATACAAGAGTTCATATTCAAGCTTCATACTTAGGATATTTTTCAAGACAAGAAAAATACACAAAGAACTCATTTTTAATTACTCAAATACTTTTTCATGATCATCAATCATCATCTAGCATCATCTTAGATCATCTAGATGTCATCTAGCATGGATTCTTCATCATACTTTGCTTGGTAAGCTTTTCACTAATATCTTACATATTTTGTGTTTCTCTTATCTAGCAATCTCAACTAATTACTT
Source organism: Acer saccharum (assembly GCA_030490815.1). NCBI lineage: Eukaryota > Viridiplantae > Streptophyta > Magnoliopsida > Sapindales > Sapindaceae > Acer > Acer saccharum. The sequence goes on from CM059872.1 coordinate 2,015,839, forward strand.
GTTTGTTATTTTGTATGCTTTGGATACAAGATTGAGATTAGTATGATGTATGTTTGAGAAGTTGTATTGTGCTAGCATATTAGGTTTTGTGCTTAATATTGATTAGCTAAACTAATTGACATGTCATTTACTTTTGATATCTAGGATTGTTCTTAATTGCATATTAATCATCTTAGATAAGCATATAGGGTTTCCCTTGCTCTATGTTGCATTTTAGATATTTTCACATATTCACTTAGGGTTGTATTCTCTTCAAGAGAAGCTAAGTCTTGTGTGTAGCAATCGGGATTAGGTTGCTTAGATCGCAAGCAAAATCGGACTAGGTTCACTCATACTGGGATTAGGTAGGTGTGTGATTACTTCCGGGATTAGGTTGTAATCGTTTGCACATTTAGTGGATTCGAGGTTCGAGTGTGGCTTACTTACATAGCCCGTGGTTTTTCCCGTGAGGGTTTCCACGTAAAAATCAAGTGTTAATTTAATTTCCGCACCATATTACACTTGCTTGTTTATTTTATCTTGAGGGTAATTTCGTAATTTTGACTAACACAAAAAATTGGGTAAAAAGCGTAAAATCTATTCACCCCCTCTCTAGATAGTTTTATACACACCGTGCTATAATTAGTTTCAATTGGTATCAGAGCGGGTTCCTAGACATACATAGGTGATCCTTGCTTATTTTGGTGTGTTTTGCATTTTGTGTGATTTTTGATCTTTCATACATTTGCATTCATTTCATTCATTCATAAACACTATGAGTAGAAACGGTGGAAACGGTGGTAGCAACGAAGGTGCTTCTAGCACAAGGCCTCCACTTCTTACCGGATTGAACTATTCCCAATGGAAAGGGAAGATGGAATCCTACATATGCCAAATTCATGACCGTGCATGGATGGCGGTGGAAGACGGATATGATCTCCCTATGATGACTCCCGCGGGTGGAGGAGAAGATGTTTTGAAGCCTAAGGCGCAATGGAACGCGCAAGAGTTTGATGCTTCAAAGTGGAATAGGAAGGCGTTGCATGCCATCTTGTGTGCCATGGACGAAAATCAATACAAGTTGATTCAAAATACTAGGATAGCTAAGGAGGCTTGGGACATCCTAGAGATTGCACATGAGGGAACCGAAGTGGTGAAGGACTCCAAGCTTCAAGTCCTCCAAACTCAATTCGAGACGCTTAAGATGGAGGAGAATGAGTGCTTCAACGACTTCGAGATCAAGTTGATGGATATAGTCAACCAAAGCCATCAACTTGGTGATCCATATTCGGATAGGAGAATCAAGCAAAAGATTATGAGATCTCTACCCGATAGGTTTGAATCGAAGGTGACGGCTTTAGAAGAAAATAGTGGTTATAAGGATATGAAGCCGAGTGAGGTGATTGGGAGACTTCTAGCTTATGAGTCTAGGAAGGGGCCTATCTCCACACCCACTAAAAAGCAAAAAGGAATTGCTTTAAAAACCTCCAAGGATGAAAAGGAGGAAAAGAAGGTTGACTCGGATGAAGACCTTGCCTTGTTTGTAAAAAGGTTCAACAAGGTTATGAAGTTTAGAAGAAAGAACTTTGGATCAAAAGGACAAGATTTGAAGAAAAAGGGTTCTTTCAAGAAGTTTGAACCTAGGCAAGAGAGGACCGAAAGGAAAGGGGTCCGATGTTTCGAGTGTGGTGGCATAGGTCATTTTGCCCCCGATTGTGCAAATCATATTGAGAAGAAAAAGGGGAAAGTGATGGCCGCCACTTGGAGTGGAAGTAGTGATGACTCCTATGAGGGAGATGAGTCTTCGGATGATGAAGAGCTCATGGCTAATCTCCTAGCTTTTGCCTCCTCCCATAAAAGCAAAAGTGCTAGTGAGAGAGAGGAAATGAGTCAAGAGGAAAATGACTCAAGTGAAGTAGAAAGTGATTCCTCTTCTAACTCCATGAATGGATTTATGGAGAAAAAGGAGTTTGCTAAATATCATGCCGAGTTTAATGATTTAGCAATCAAGAGCACAAGAAAGATCAAGATGTTGAGAGAAGAAAATCTTGAGCTTGCATCTCATAATGACCACTTAAGTGAACAAGTGGAAAAATTCAAAAATATGGAAGATAAGCTAAAAGAGGAGTTAGTCTTATCTAGGAGGAATGAGGATAGTCTAAAGAGGGAGCTTGAAGAAGTTAGAGAATCTATGACTAGGATGGACTCTAGCACCAAGAAGCTTGACCATATGCTTGGTGTTGGAAAGAGTCCATGTGACAAGAGGGGTCTTGGGTATGAAGATGGCAAGAAGATCTCAACCTCTAACAAGACCGTATTTGTCAAGAGCTTGAAGAAAGAAGAAACTTCATTTGTGCAACTTCCTAGGAAGAAGTTAGAAATAGGACAAAGTTCAAATGCTCAAGTGAAGATGGGGCCAAGAAGGCAACCTCAAGCTCAACCCCCTAGGGTTCCTCAAGCCAACATTTCTCCTCAAATGGCTCACAAAGGAAAGAGGCCTATCATGCAACCTCAAGCTTGGAAGCAACCTAGACCGGTTCAACAACGAAGACGCATTGAACCCTTTCATCCACAAAGACAAGGACAAGGTATGATTCCTTATTTTACTCCTATTTGTCACTTTTGTGGATTTGTTGGTCATATTAGATCACAATGCTTTCGCTATATAAAAATGTGCAAAACTAGAACATGATAGAGAAGAAAAAGAAAAGAGCCATGATGCATGTTCCTAGGAATAATAATATTGATTTGCATGATCCTAGGAATAATAGAGCACATGTACCAAAGACCACTAAGAAAGCTAAAATTGTTGCTAAGTGGATTAGAAAGAATGAAAATGTTTGCCATGTTGCACAAATAGCCTTGAAGGCAAATTCTTCTAATTTTTGGTATTTGGATAGTGGGTGCTCTAGGCACATGACGGGAAACAAGAGTTTCTTCGAGACTCTTGTTATGGAAGAAGGTGGATATGTCACTTTTGGTGATGGATCCAAAAAGAAGGTTGTAGGGAAATGATCCATTTCCGTTCCCGGTTTACCCTCCTTATCCGATGCTTTATTTGTTGATGGCTTGAAAGCCAATTTAATAAGCATTTCACATCTAAGTGATGAAGGATATTCCGTCTTGTTTAGTAAAAATGATTGCTCAATCCTAAAGCCCGATGGACAAACCTTATTGAAAGGTATGAGATCTAGCGACAATTGCTATTGTCTTGAAGCTAGAATAGTCTCAAACAATGTGTCCATGGATGAGCAAGTTGAGTTGTGGCATGAAAGACTTGGTCACATGAACTTTAGGGATTTAAGAACCCTTGGAAAGTTTGAGTGTGTGCGTGGCCTCCCTAAGCTTGGGAAGAAAGCCAATGGTATTTGTGGACCTTGTCAACAAGGAAAACAAACCAAAAGCATGCACAAAAAGGGCAAGTATCTCTCCACCAAGGAGCCCCTAAAGCTTCTCCACATGGATCTCATGGGTCCTATGCAAACCGAGAGCTTAGGTGGAAAGAGATACATTTTTGTTTGTGTTGATGATTTCTCTAGATTTACATGGACATATTTTCTTAGAGAAAAATCCGAAACTTTTGATAAGTTTAAAATGCTTTATACTAAATTGCAAAATGAAATGAATTCTAACATTAGAAGCATTAAACGGATTAGAAGTGACCATGGGAGGGAGTTTGAGAATGCCTCTTTTGAAAGCTATTGTGATAGCCTAGGCATCTCCCATGAGTTTTCGGCTCCTAGGACACCTCAACAAAATGGAGTTGTTGAGAGGAAGAATAGGGTCCTCGAAGAGATGGCCCGTGTGATGTTGCTTAGCAACTATGTCCCTAGGAACCTATGGGCCGAAGCCATCAACACGGCTTGCTATATAGGAAATAGAGTGTTCCTAAGGCCCGGTACTAGAAACACCTCCTATGAGTTATGTAAGGATTCCCTTTTGTTGATTGGCTTATTTCGTGGTCAAACCACAAGTTGGGGTTTGGTTGTAAGGGTAGTCTAGGTGATTAGTTGAAGATCAAAGACCCTTTCCAAGACCTCAAGAGGACAAGCACCAAAGGTATATATCTAGTGCTTACATTGTCTTGAAGAGATATAGTTGCACACACACACAACATGCATAACTCTTATTCTTGAATGTTGTGTTTATATTTTGTGTGCATTGTGCTTTATTGATTTATTTAATATCTCTTCTTGCATTTATTTGATTGCATCTTGTTCATTGAAATGCCATGACATGTTTAGGCATTAGGATGCAAAGCCATGAATTCTATTCATGCATGTTTAAGTGATTGCATCTTGTTCATTGAAATGCCATGACATGTTTAGGCATTAGGATGCATTCACTTCCCACACTTGCACTTCATGATTAGTCTTAAGTGTGGTGTAATTCGTTTCCGTTTATGTGATCGGAAACGTCCGCGCTTGCACGATGGTGTGCATGTCTTAGCGCGATGATTGACCACTTGAGAAGGTCTTATTCTTCTCTTGGATAAGTGTTAGATTTGGTTGGATTGTTTGGAGTAAAATGTCTAGTTTCAAAAGATTGGATTTCAATGTTTAAATGATTTTCAAAACTGACCTTTGCATGGTCTTGTGACCATAACTTTTTACACAAAGCTTCAAAATGAGTTTTGAAAATTTCTGTACAAACTAGACACCCATACCTTTCCAACGGTATATTATTCGTAATATTTCATGACCGTTTGGATTGGTTTTAAATTCTCCAAAGTGACCACCAAAACAGGGCAACTATGTTGTTGTCCGTTTCTGACCTTTGGTCACTCAATTGACCATAATTTTTTCTACAGATATCAAAATGTCATTCTGTAAAAACGAGTAGAAAGTAGACATCCATACCTTTCCAACGATATATCATATAAAAGGTTTCGATGTCGTTTGGTCATGTTTCGAAGCGCTCGAATATTGAGTTGCTGCACTGACGCGAGTACAGCGAAAATGCCCATCATTTTTCCACTTCTTCCAAAACGACATAGTTTCACTTGGGCATTATAAATACATATCTTTCTCATCTTTTTGACATGAGAGCCACAAAATCAAACCCTAGAGAGAGAGGCTCCTTATTCTTGAGAGAGAAAGAGAGACTTGAGAGAAAAAGCTTAAAGATTACATCTTTATCTCTCTAAACCCATTCCCACATGCACAAATCATCATCTAGGCATCATCTAGGTTCATCTAGCATGTGCTAATGCATGGGTCTTCTTCAACACACATGGTATGATTTGTTGAACACTTTTATCTTACATAATTAGTGTTTCTACTTATCAATTTTATCTCATTTATTACTTGTATGTGTTTAGATTAATTTCTACATACATGATTGAGATTATGTGTTGATTGGGTTATTTATGTTAGCTAGGTTTTCATGCCTATTTTATATCTAGCTAATTAATCTCATTATATGATTGAGATTATTTTTGATAGCTTAATTGATTAGGTCATTATTGCCTAAAAGCTATGCCATAAACATTCTTGTGTGATTTATTTATAACTACGTTGATAGATTGTTTTTTAATCAACTAGTTAATCTTTTGAATGTTTGTGGGTTTTTTGTGATAGCTTTTTATCTAGGATTGGTTATCCTTTACTTAGCTAAAGTTGTATGCCATGACATATAGCTATTTTTATATCTAGGATTGATTTAAATTGAATATATCATCATCCTAGATAAGCATCTAAGGTTCCCTAGCCTTGTTTGTTAATTGAATATTCATACATATTCACATAGGGTTGTGCATCTCTTTTGAGAGATTGAAGTCTTGTGTGATTGACCGGGATTAGGTCGGACACCGGGAACAGGTGGTCACATAAGCAATTGGACTAGAGCCACTTTTAAAGGCCCGCGTGGTAGAAGTGGGGGGTTATTGACCGGAGTGTTAGACGAGGTCTACATAGGTTGTAAACTCCATTTCAATTAGTGGATTTCGAGGTCCAAGTGTGGCGCACTAAACAGCCCGTGGTTTTTCCCAGTGGTTGGGTTTTCCACGTAAATATCAAGTGTCATTTATTATTTCCGCATCTTATTACACTTGTATGTATTTTTGACTTGCTAGGGGTATTTTCGTAAAATTGACATGCACGCGAAAATTGGGTAATAATTAGATAAAATCTATTCACCCCCCCTCTAGCTTTATATATTAAACACACCTTGAGAACGTATTCCTTTCAAGTTATGGAAAGGCAAGAGGCCAAATGTTAGCTACTTCCACACCTTTGGGAGCAAATGCTACATTTTAAATGACCGTGATCAACTTGGCAAGTTTGATGCTAAGAGTGATGAGGGTATCTTTATTGGCTATGCCTTGAATAGTAAAGCCTATAGAGTTTTCAACTTGAAGACTCGAACCGTTATGGAATCATCGAATGTTATCATTGATGATACAAGGCTCAAGTCCAAAGACCATGAAGAGGAGGATGTTTTAGAGGATGACTCTCCTTTGGAGAGGGTTGTGGTGACTCCCAATGTTGGGACATCTAATGAAGTCACACAACCTAGTACTAGAGTTCCTAACTTGGACTCTAATGAACCCGCTCCATGGGTTAGAAGACTCCATAACAAAGAGGATGTTATTGGAGATGTTAATGAGGGTGTTAGAACTAGGCGTCAAATAGCTAATCTAATTAGCTTTACATGCTACACCTCTCAAATAGAACCCAAAAAGGTTGAAGAAGCCTTAAATGATGAATTTTGGGTTCTTGCCATGCAAGAAGAGCTAAACCAATTCGAAAGGAATGAGGTTTGGACTCTAGTTCCTAGGCCTAAGACCACTAATGTCATAGGCACCAAATGGATATTTAGGAACAAATCCGATGAGGATGGCAACATAGTGCGGAACAAGGCTAGACTTGTAGCACAAGGGTACTCTCAAATTGAGGGTATCGACTTTGAGGAGACTTTTGCTCCCGTTGCCCGCTTAGAGTCCATTAGGCTTCTCTTGTCCATCTCTTGTGTGCACAAGTTCAAATTGCACCAAATGGACGTCAAGAGTGCCTTCTTAAATGGCTTCTTGCAAGAGGAAGTGTTTATAGAACAACCCAAGGGGTTTGTGGATGCTCACCACCCCAACCATGTCTATCGCCTCAAAAAGGCTCTATATGGGTTGAAATAAGCACCGAGGGCTTGGTATGAGCGCCTCACTCAATTTCTTGTTGACAATAACTACACAAGAGGTAGTGTTGACAAGACACTATTCATCAAGAGAGACAATGATGAGCTTTTCGTAGCTCAAATATATGTTGATGACACAGTGTTTGGCTCCACCAACAACACCAAGGTCCAACAATTTGTTGATGTTATGTCTTATGAATTTGAGATGAGTCTTGTTGGTGAGCTAAGTTACTTCCTAGGTTTGCAAATTAGGCAAATGAATGATGGGATTTTCATAACCCAAGCCAAATATGCTAAGAACCTAGTGAAGAAGTTTGGTTTAGAGAATGCCAAACGTTGTGATACACCCATGAGTACCACTTTGAAGCTAAGCAAGGATGCTAGTGGTAAAAGTGTGGAACAAACTCTATATCGGGGCATGATAGGTAGCTTGCTTTATTTGACCGCAAGTAGGCCCGATATATCTTTTAGTGTGGGTGTGTGTGCTAGGTACCAAGCGGATCCTAAGGAGTCCCACCTCTCTTCCGTGAAGAGGATCATTCGCTATGTGAATGGGACATCCAACTATGGGATTTGGTACTCTTTTGACACTAATGCTAGTCTTGTTGGCTTTAGTGATGCGGATTGGGCAGGAAATTGTGATGATAGGAAGAGCACATCGGGCGGTTGCTTCTTTCTAGGCAACAACTTGGTGTCTTGGTTTTGCAAGAAGCAAAACTCGATTTCCTTGTCCACGGCCGAGGCCGAGTACATAGCCGCGGGGAGTGGATGCACACAACTCCTATGGATGAAGCAAATGCTAGTAGACTACGGATTCAACCAAGGTACTCTCACTCTCTTTTGTGATAACATGAGTGCTATTAATATTTCCAAGAATCCGGTGCAACATTCTGGAACTAAGCATATTGACATCCGCCATCACTTCATTAGAGAGCTTGTTGAAAATAAATGCATAGTACTTGAACATGTAGGTACTAATGATCAACTTGCGGACCTATTTACTAAACCCTTAGATGCTACTCGATTTAAAACTCTTAGTAGATCTATTGGGATATGTCTTGTGGAGTGATGTATTCTATGATTGACCCCATATGGGGAAACTCAAGCAAAGAGAGCTATTTTGCATTCTTGTAACTTGCAAAAAATTTGAAATAACTTATGCCTCTTCTTTTGATTGCTTGAGTAAGCTTGGTTGTACATATGTATATATGTTTTCAATTCTATAAGTGTGAACCTTGCTTGTCTACAATCCATGTCATATTTATGTTCAAACATGCATTTTTGGACTAGGAGATTTACATAGGAAGTATGATGTGAATGACCTATAGTTATCTCCATGACATGATGATTCTTTAATAACATGCTAAAGATAAATGAAAAAGCATGAAATTCATACAACATGCTCACATGAAAAGCATGAATTAATGATTGCATATTCTTAAAAATGCAAAACTTGTGTGAAAGCTTATGAGACTCAAAATGAATAAAGGATCTTGTATCCATTCAAAGGAATTTACATTCCAAATGTCTCTCTTTCTTTATTGGTTGAACATGGCTACTATCATACGGATATCTTATCCGGAAAAATCAAATAGGGTGCAAAGTCGCTCATGCCATGTTTCGCTTATAAAGTTGGATATAGTTACTCTTAAATTTGAAATCAATAATCTCTATATCCTTTCTTTTCCCATGACATTGGTGAAATTGGTTTGAATTCTTATTAAAAACCTTTGTCATTTGCTTTGCCAAATACCATTGTACTTTGGACTTGAATGCTATATGTCTTGTATGCAAAGCATGTTGGATTCACACATTTTCTCAAATAAATCTCCTTGTTTCTCTCAAATTAATTGAAGTGCATAAAGTGACTTATATGTATATGCAAAGCTTGCATGCTTCTATATCTCGTTGCTATGAGTGACCCGGTTAGGGACTACTCCTTTGCCTATATCATGACAAAAAGGGGGAGTAGGATATGGTAAGGGGAGTTGCAAAATATAGAAGCTATTGTGCACTTTGGGGAGAACATACATTGAGGGGGAGTAACCCGTTGAGGGGGAGCATTGCATACACATACATTTCATAATGTTGTGCCTAAATTTTAAATGCAAATGCTTGTTATTGTTCTCACATGATTAATCTCACACTTTACTTGTATTGGAAATGCTAGAAACTTTATTTTCAGAGCTTGATTGTTCTACAAGAGATTGAAGACTTGAAGTTGTATTTTCTTATCTCTTTGTAATGTAGATAATCATTGTAGTCCCGTAGTTTCTAATTCTTTGTGAGGAATCAATGTGAGTGGTGGTTTTGTCACGAAATAGCCAAAGGGGGAGATTGTTAGGATTCCCGTTGTTTTTAATTGGCTTATTTCATGATCAAACCATATGTGGGGATGCTTTGTAAGGGTAGCTTAGATGTTGTTGTTATTGCTTACGCCCTTTTGAAGACCTCACTATTGACAAGCACCAAAGGTAATACTCTAAGTGCTTACTTGTCTTGAAGAGATAGTTGCACACACTCACAACTCATGCATATATTTAATCCTTGTATGTTGTGTGTCTTATTTGTGTGCCTTAATGCTCACTAACATCTCTTCTTGCATGTTAGTTTGATTGCATCTTGCATATCCAATTGCCTTGTCATGCTTAGACTTAGGATTGCATTTTTGCACTGGGCGCTCCCAAAAGCGCTCTACAAAAGCGCTCTACGAACAGCCCCCGTTGGGCGCTGTACAGACCTGATCGATTTAATTCGAGCGCTGTAGGGGCGCTCTACGTAGAGCGACCTCTCTGATGGCGCTCTACAAAGCGCTCTACGTAGAGCGCCCCTCTGTTTTCTCGCGAGAACAGAGCAGGGGGCTCTACAAAGCGCTCTACAAAGCGCTCTACGTAGAGCGCCCAAGGCAAATTTGAGGCAAACTTATCAAAACGACCACACTTTGTTTTGGCCTCCTATATATATGCCACTTTGACTTTAGGTCAAATACAAGAGTTCATATTCAAGCTTCATACTTAGGATATTTTTCAAGACAAGAAAAATACACAAAGAACTCATTTTTAATTACTCAAATACTTTTTCATGATCATCAATCATCATCTAGCATCATCTTAGATCATCTAGATGTCATCTAGCATGGATTCTTCATCATACTTTGCTTGGTAAGCTTTTCACTAATATCTTACATATTTTGTGTTTCTCTTATCTAGCAATCTCAACTAATTACTTGTTTGTTATTTTGTATGCTTTGGATACAAGATTGAGATTAGTATGATGTATGTTTGAGAAGTTGTATTGTGCTAGCATATTAGGTTTTGTGCTTAATATTGATTAGCTAAACTAATTGACATGTCATTTACTTTTGATATCTAGGATTGTTCTTAATTGCATATTAATCATCTTAGATAAGCATATAGGGTTTCCCTTGCTCTATGTTGCATTTTGGATATTTTCACATATTCACTTAGGGTTGTATTCTCTTCAAGAGAAGCTAAGTCTTGTGTGTAGCAATCGGGATTAGGTTGCTTAGATCGCAAGCAAAATCGGACTAGGTTCACTCATACCGGGATTAGGTAGGTGTGTGATTACTTCCGGGATTAGGTTGTAATCGTTTGCACATTTAGTGGATTCGAGGTTCGAGTGTGGCTTACTTACATAGCCCGTGGTTTTTCCCGTGGGGGTTTCCACGTAAAAATCAAGTGTTAATTTAATTTCCGCACCATATTACACTTGCTTGTTTATTTTATCTTGAGGGTAATTTCGTAATTTTGACTAACACGAAAAATTGGGTAAAAAGCGTAAAATCTATTCACCCCCCCTCTAGATAGTTTTATACACACCGTGCTATAATTAGTTTCAAGTATTATTCTTCTGCCCTCAGGGGCGCCGTTTTTTTTTTCCCATTCAAGGGTTTTCCACGTAAAACTTGTCTTTTGCATGTGTTCTTAATTTTCTTGCTTTATATTAAATTGATTTAATTGTTGAGTGCGTGGCAATCCAAATTTCACCGTCAACAATGTACTTATCCGTCTCTGAAGCAGCCACAAGTTCCGTGCTGGTAAGACAGGAAGAGGGGATCCAGAAACCAATATACTACACCAGCAAGGCACTGTTACCAGCCGAAACTAGGTACTCACCGGCCGAAAAAATGGCACTCGCTCTAATAACAGAAGCAAGGAAGTTAAGGCCATATTTCCAGGCTCATAAAATCGGAGTATACACCAATTGCCCACTGAAATTAATTCTGAAGAAACTAGAAGTATCCGGTCGATTAACGAAGTGGGCGATCGAGTTAAGTGAATTCGATGTAGAGTATCTTCCAAGGACAGCAATTAAAACCCAAGCAGTGGCAGACTTTGTAGCGGAGTTCACCGAGCCAAGCATAGAGGTAGCGAGAATGATGGTGGAGCGAAATAAGAAAGTATTCAAATGGCAACTCCGCATTGACGGGTCATCAAACACGCACGGCAGCGGGGCAAGGGTAGTGGTGTTAACCCCGGAAGGAGATTCAGTCGAATGTGCCATGCGTTTTGACTTCAAAGCTACTAACAATCAAGCTGAATATGAGGCACTCATAGCAGGTTTAAAAGTTTGCACAGTCCTAGGAGCAGACGAGGTGGAAATTTTCAGCGACTCTCAAGTTGTTGTCAATCAGGTGCTAGATGAATACCAGGCGAGAGATGAAAGCATGATCACCTACCTGGAATTAGCAAAGGAGCTGTTAGAAAGATTTAAAGAGTATAGAATTGTTCATGTCCCCATAGAAGAAAATGAGAAGGCTGATGCCCTGGCCAAGTTGGCATCCGCCACAATCAACATCTGGCCCAAAACTATCTCTATGATCCGCCTACGACAGTTGAGTATATTCAAATCAAAGGAAGTTGGGGCAGTCTTTGGCGAGAAAGACAGTTGGATCACACCAATCAAAGAGTACCTCGTCAATGATGTACTCCCAAGTGACCCATTAGAAGCAAAACGATTGAAGTACAGAGCTACGAGATATTTAGTACTCAATGAAGAACTGTACAAAAGGGGGTACTCAAGGGCACTGCAGAGATGTGTCGAACCTGAAGAAGCAGAAGGTATCCTAAGAAGCATACATAGTGGAAATTATGGGAATCATGCTGGGGGTGTCAGCTTAGCCCACAAAACATTAAGGCAGGTTTTTTACTGGCTAACACTGTTCGTCGACGCCAAAAGAATGGCAGCAAGATGTGAGGCGTGTCAAAAAATAGCCAATAACATCCGCCAACCACCTGAACTCTTGCAGAGTATTACCTCGCCTTGGCCATTCGCCATGTGGGGAATTGACTTGATCGGCCCAATGCCAACAGCAACTGGAGGAGCGAAGCACGCTATAGTAGCCGTGGATTATTTTACAAAATGGGTAGAAGTCGAACCTTTGGTATAGAAAACAGAAGCAAACACGATAAGCTTTGTGAAGAAAAATATCCTGTACAGATTCGGGATACCAAACACCATCATCACGGACAATGGGACCCAATTCGATGGTAAGAAATTCAGGGAGCTGTGTGACAAGTATGGCATCAACAACTACTACGCCTCCCCAGCACATCCGCAGACGAATGGCCAGACTGAAGCAGTGAACAAGATCATTAAACACAACCTGAAAGCTAAGTTGGTGGTGAAAAAAGGTAGCTGGGCAGATAAATTACCACAGATACTCTGGGCATATCGAACCACATAGAGGGGTTCAACAGGCGAGACCCCATATTCCATAGCCTATGGAGCTAAAGCTGTCATTCCCGTGGAAACATCTTTCTCTTCACCAAGGGTACAACTCTTTCAACCAGAACTTAACATTGATATGCTAAAATGTGGTCTGGATGAATTAGAAGAAAGAAGAGAGCACGCACAAATAAGAAATACTACATACCAACAGAGGGTAGCCAGATATTACAACTCACATATGCGTGAAAGAAGGTTTTCGCTTGGCGACTTAGTGCTGAAAAGGGTGAACCCAGGAACAAGAGACAAAGCTGTAGCATCACTCGCAGACAAATGGAAGGGGCCTTATCAAATCACAGGCATAGCTGGTCACGGGGCATATCGCATTACTCGAGAGGGTTTAGGCGAACTACCCCGTCCATGCAATGCACAGTACTTGAAGATATATTACCCTTGACTTTTTCATTGCTTTTAGGATTTATTTCAACCTTTTTATTTCTTAGAATAGTTTTTGTTTTAGCATTTTTTCTGTGACTATGTTAACAAAAGTTGCAGGAAGCATTCAATAAAGAGTAATTTATTACTAAAAATTCACGATTTCACTCGCCAGTCACAAAGGGCATTCGCCTTCGCACATCACTACCATCGCGTAAAGATGAGTTTCATACTCGCAGCAATGAGAACTGGCGAGAAAAAATAAAATCCTAAGTTATAAAAATCGGCGATCGCCATTACGGGAAAATAAAATCCCTAAAGAGGTGAGAAAGCCAGCTGAAAACGAAAAGAAGCAAAAGCAAGAGGGAGACGTCCTAATAAGATGCTGAAACTCAGCAATGGAAGCTGAACAAACAAATAACATGTTAAAAACTTGGTGTATGGTTGGATACGTCCTGACAAACACTGAGTATGCCGAAATGCAGCAATGGTAGCTAAATAAAGCTATAAAGCATGCCAAAAACTCGGTGAAATACTGAGTAAGCCGAAAACTCAGCAAAGGCATCTAAATAAAAACAAAAGAGTTTATAACTTAAAAAAGTCATTTACAATTGAAGAGTTACAAATGAAGGTGCAAAAAAGATATAAAAATTTACAATCTTAACAGTCTGTAAAGACCTAAAGCTTAACTAGCTGCAGGAGGGCCCTCGCTGTCTTCCTCATCTTCGATCTCCTCTTCGGAAGGCCAGGTGACTTCTTCATCCCCATCCGGTATAAAAGGCTCATAATCCCTTCCAGCGACAGGACCCAAGTCGGGCTCAGCACCAGAACCAGAAAAGCTGCCCTTCTGACCCGAATAGTAAGTATTGAAGGCACGCTTGCTGGGGATTTCTAAATGCATAGGATGAGGCTCAGTCCTGTTATAACAGCTGTAAGGATTCCCGTTGTTTTTAATTGGCTTATTTCGTGATCAAACCATAAATGGGGATTCTTTGTAAGGGTAGTTTAGATGTTGTTGTTAGTGCATTAGGCCCTTTGAAGACCTCATTATTGACAAGCACCAAAGGTAATATTCTAAGTGCTTACTTGTCTTGAAGAGATAGTTGCACACACTCACAACTCATGCATATGTTTAATCTTTGTATGTTGTGTTTCTTTTGGTTGTGCATCAATGCTTATTTAAATCTCTTCTTGCTTGTTTTTATGATTGCATCTTGTGTTTAAAACATCATAGCATTTAGGCTTTTAGGATGCATCTTAGTTTAACTTTGTACCCCTTGCATGATTGCTTGTGGGGTACAAAATTGGCCTGTGTGCTGGTCCACCAGCGCCGCTCACCGGCGCAAAACGCCTAGTGGAGCGCCGCTGGTCGTGCGCTGGTGTGGACCAGCGCAAGCCACCAGCGCCAATCGCCCAGGTGTGCGCCGCTGGACTAGCGCTGGTGGCAGCGCCTGTCGTCCAGCGCTCAAGCCAAAATTGGCTTGTGCGCTGGTCCTGCGCTGGTCCACCAGCGCACAGAGTATTTTTCTGGCGAAATTTAAAAACGACCTCACTTCACTTATGGCCTCTATATATATGCTAACTTGATTTTAGGTCACTTACAAGAGTTCTTATTCATGCTTCATACTTAGGATATTTTTCAAGAGAAGAAAAATACACAAAGAACTCATTTTTAATTACTCAAACACAATTTCATGATCATCAATCATCATCTAGCATCATCTTAGATCATCTAGATGTCATCTTGCATGGAATCTTCATCATACTTTGCTTGGTAAGCTTTTCACTAATATCTTACATATTTTGTGTTTAATTTATCTAGCAATCTCAATTAATTACTTGATTGTTATTTTGTATGCTTTAGATACAAAATTGAGATTAGTATGATGTATGTTTGAGAAGTTGTATTGTGCTAGCATATTAGGTTTTGTACTTGATATTGATTAGCTTAACTAATTGACATGTCATTTAGTTTTGATATCTAGGATTGCTCTTAATTGCATATTAATCATCTTAAATAAGCATATAGGGTTTCCCTTGCTCTATGTTGCATTTTGGATATTTTCACATATTCACTTAGGGTTGTATTCTCTTCAAGAGAAGGTAAGTCTTGTGTGTAGCAATCGGGATTAGGTTGCTTAGATCACAAGCAAATTGGACTAGGTTCACTCATACCGGGATTAGGTAGGTGTGTGATTACTTCCGGGATTAGGTTGTAATCGTTTGCACATTTAGTGGATTCGAGGTTCGAGTGTGGCTTACTTACATAGCCCGTGGTTTTTCCCGTGAGGGTTTCCACGTAAAAATCAAGTGTTGATTTAATTTCCGCACCATATTACACTTGCTTGCTTATATTATCTTGAGGGTAAATTCGTAATTTTGACTAACACGAAAAATTGGGTAAAAAGCGTAAAATCTATTCACCCCCCTCTAGATAAGTTTATACACACCGTGCTATATTTAGTTTCAACGGCAGTGGGCTTTCCATCGTTTTATTTGCTCTTTAATCGAACCCACTCCGCTGGCCATATGCTGTTGAAGAGACCTGTCGAAGCGCCTTAAAGCCTTTTCATTCGAATGATCCTTCATGGCGAAGAACTTCTTCGACTACCTCATGCCTCGTTCAAATTCACGCAGCAAAAGCGCGTCGTAGGCAGGGGATCTCTTGAAATGATCAACCGCTTCAACCTCTAGCATAGCCTTCAAGTTATCAAAGATGAGTTCACGTGAAGACAACTGATTGCGCAAGTCCAGCGCCTCATGCTCAGCTTTTTCCCTAGCCTCCTCAGCCACTCGCTCAGCCTCCAAACGTGCTGCGAAGGATTCTTGACTAGCAGATAAATGCTCCTTCAGCGAGCGGATCTCCTCTTCAATAGCAAATAGTTTTTCCTCAGCGGTTAGCTGAGCAGACAAATGACCATCTGAGGATTCTCTTAGCTGAGCAAGCTGTTGAGCATGAGATTCTTCAGCAGAAAGCTTCTCCGCAGCCAAAATAGAAGCCTGCTCGCGCAAGCGCTTAATCTCCCAGGAAGCTTTGTTCCCATGCTTGTAGTTCTTAGCCAACTCAGACATCATCTGAAATGAAAAATAGCTAAATTAGGAAGTGTATAAGAAAAAATATAGAGATTTGTGGCGAGAAGCTTACCAAAGAGTGGCAGTTGAAGAAAAATTCCATCTTTCTGTTGCAGGACTTGCCTTTAACATGCCCCCAGCTTTCACCAATGTACATATCATTATTAACCAAGTGGGAGCAGATTTCGGTAGCCAAAAAATCAGAAAGAGACACGTTCCCTTCATCAGCTCCAGTTGGTCCCGCGGGAGGGGCTTCATGGGCAAAACCCGAACCAGAAGTAGAAGTCCCAATTTGCTTCGATGGTCCTAGCCGATCAACCGATTCTGGCCGACCAGACGGTCTAGGCTAATCTGAAGAGACATTTGACTAGCCCGTGGCCACTGGAGGAGAAGCTGTTCGGGGTGGAGTAGCGGCAAGGATATTCAATTCATTAACCTCCTCGGGGGGAGGCACCGCTGCATTAGTCCCCTCAGCAAGATCCTCGCGAACATCCGTTTGAATAGAGGGAGTTTCGACGAGAGCTAGCTCGCCAGCACCTTCCTCATCCGAAGAAACGACATACTACACCACCCTTGATGCCCGCTTAGGGGGTCGAGCAGCATGATCAGGTGTACTCCCAGCTGGGCGTTTACCTCTACCAGCTCTAGGGGCTAGATCACTCGCAGGATCATGAGGAGTCTCAGGGACATCCGCGTTAAAATCTGGAATGTCACTGACCCTCCCTGAAGCACCAACTTTCTCCTTACCTTTACGGCTGGGGGTAGCCGCAGCAGGGATAGTCACAGCAGTAGTCGCAACAGGAGTATTCGCAGCTTCCTCGCCGTCCAAGGGATCATCACCATTCGGGCTAACAATTCCCTCCTTGGCCAAACCAGCAGCGTGTCTTTTGCTGGCAGCCTCGGAATTCTTCACTGCCCGGGCTTGCAAATCGCAAACGGTATCAAAGTCACACACTGCAAGAAAAATAAACCAATTGTCACTAACAGAATAAAACGAAACAGTAATACAAAAGGAGAAACTGATAAAGACTTACGACGAGGAAGCCTAGCAGGTAGGCGTGTGAAAATCTGCTAAGAGATCATTTTCTCCTCGTCCAAAAGGAAGGATCTATCCCTCGAGTCCAAAGGAAGGACAACCGCCGCGGCAAGGTGAGAGATCTCCCTATCTAGCAAAACAGGGACTGCCTTCGACCAGACTTCAGGAGATGTGAAGTGCCTGGGAACTTTCTTTGCCGAAAGGTTACGGCGACTGCTGGCAGGAACATCTCGGCCCCACTTGCCACAAGCAAAAAACCAACTATTTTTCCACCTCTTGTTTGAAGTGGGAAAGCCCCAAATAAAACCTTTCTTCTTCTCATCACTGGAAACCTCCACTTGACCAGGGTTCGCCACACCCTCAGGGATCTAGTTTTCCACAGGCGAAGAGAGAAGGAAATACGTGCCACCATTGCCCGCCTGTCTTAGCGTATAAAAATGACAGATCTCGCGAGGTGTAGGGGGCCCATAACCCTTTAGCTTCCACATTAGACACAGGCACATCAATATCCTATAACTATTTGGAGCAAGTGGTGCCGACGCAATCCGAGCCTCCGCAAGAAACCTGGCGATAAAAGGCTGAAGAGGAAGGGTTACCCCACAGCTGAGCATAGCACCATAGATGGCGACCGTATTTTCAGGAGGATTCCACACTGCTCGATCACCAGGTAACATCAAAGTTACTGAGTCTGGAATATCAAAACGACTATTATACTTGCAGAGCTCCTCCTCGCCAACCACGTTAACTTCCGTGTCAAAGGAACACGGACAATCCAACGAAAAATGCAGCCTATCCCTTTGATGATCTTCGACGTCAGAGTCAACAGTCGTCTGCGCATCCAGTAGGGATTCGCGAGGAGCCCTAGAGGCGCGTCGTTTACTGCCACCTGGTGTAGAGGATCTCGGCATCATTGGAGAATCACTATTGGAAGACGGAGGAGAAATGTTAGGAATAAATTCATCTTCAGAAGATGGAACGTAAACAGAAATTGGGACTGGAGAATCCGAGCGAAAATTACGAATCAGAGATTCAATTTTGTCTGTAGTACATTTGTCACCAAGCTCCATAGCTTGCATCATCCGATTAAAAAGAGAAGAACGTAAGGAGGGATCCATGAAAACTCACCAGAAAAACCCTAGGTTCGGAGGATGAGCAAGAGATTTGGGGACGCCGAGAAATAAGCACGATTGATTTCGAGGCAAGCCGTCCGACAGTGAAATAGAATAGAAGAAATTCGTGGCAGAAATTTCTAAAGGAGATGAAGGAACTCTGTTTTGAGAGAAGAAATGAGGAAATGGAAAAATAAATGGAAAGAACAAAGTGAGGAAGAAGAAACGATCGGGCCTTGAAAAGAGGGAACTTTGAAATTCAAAAAAAAAAAAAAAAAAAAAAAAGAGAAAATCAGATAAAAGATATGCAATTAATGTGAGTGACGGCCACAGTAACCAGCCGTAATAGTCACCACCAAGTATTGGACATGTGGCGTCTCGGGGATCACCAAGCAGTCAGAATGTCCCTTCACCTGTCAAAGTAAGTGGAAGCATCGGAAGTTGTGTGGCCAAAATTAAAAGCTTGCACCGGAAGAATCAACCAATCAATGCAATGCGTGGTGAAAAGAAGAAAGAGGGAGTTAATTACAAAATGCACCGAAATCTCAAAAGCATAGATATAAATACTGCTCGCAGAGGCAAACGAAGTAGAAAGAACAAGTAATTCACCAGGCTCAAAGTATTTATAGGGGTATTGTTGTATGTATAAATTCGCCAAGCAGACACGTCACCAAAGGAATCAATAAATGATAAAGAGAAGGTTGCCACGCCACTCATTGACTGAGTCAAAGGGAGAAAATGTGGCAAGCCAGAATGTCGATGCCTTAAATCAATAAAGTCAAAGGTGTGGTCGCCAGAACTAGATATATACTCGCCACAGGTAGAAACGTGGTCGCCAAAGGACAAAGCCCAGAAGTGAAGGTATTCGCTGCATCAGCGTACTGGGCCCGAACCAACTCGGTAGAAACACAGAAATCAACCCTAAACTTTAGAAGACCCATGGCAACAAGGAATCGTAAAGAGGAAAAGAGATAAGAGAATCATCCAGGTCCGTGACAAACATAGGAATCCTAGTACGAATCAAAGAAGGAAACCTACCACCAACGCGGCTAAAAACAAGGGGAAACCCTAATTAGACATGTATAAATAGAACCATCTATCCCATAAGGAGGGGGTTCGAAAACTTAGAGAGAGAGAGAAGAGAGTAATCGTATGAGAGATCTGAGTGTGTAACAAAGCAATAAGACTAGTATTATATTTCTGCCCTCTAGGGCGCCGTGGTTTTTTCCCATTCAAGGGTTTTCCACGTAAAAATCTGTCTCTTGCATGCATTGATTATTTTCTTGTTTTACTTTAAGTTGATATAATTGTTGTGTGTGGCAAACCAAATTTCACTATCAACAGTTACAGAACAACATAGTGCCCAACTTACACCTCACCATCACCAACCTATATCACCAATTTCACCGGTGATCAAAGCTTTTATGAACAACTAAAATCCCAGTTTATATCCGCATGTGGGAGAAACACAATGGGCGCGTCAATGTCATCTGCACAAGGTGTCGAACCTAGCATAATAATACCTACAATTCTTGAAGAGACATCACAAGAATCAGACAGAAACGGCAGAGATGGTGCTATAGGCAGTGACGATGAAGATGGTGGCAGCCCAACTGAATTTGAAACCAATACTGATCATGGACTGGACAACTTGGATGAACAATACCTGTTTACAGAAGAGGAAGCTTATTGTGATTTTAATGGAGAAGAAGACAATTGAGAGGGGTTGAATTGTGGTAGTCTTAACGTTGACGGTGAAGGTGATAGTAGCAGTGAATCTGATGCTTCTGATCATAGTCATGCAAGTGGTGAGGATGATCTAGTCGGCAATACTACTACACAAAGGGGTTCATCTATAGTCCCTCGTCCTTAGATAATTCTCGGATCAGAACAATACTCATTCTAAACCATTAACCATGAGTCTTCTATGACCGATGGTCGGTTTTACAAAGGCAGAATATTCTCTTCCAAAAAAGAGCTGAAACGAGATTTGCGTTTGCTAGCACTGAAGCAACATTTTGAAATCAGAATAAGGAGGTCCAGTAAGTGCAGATTTCAAGCTACTTGCAAGGATGACAATTGTTCCTTCAAAGTGCATGCAAGGAAATTAGGTGAGGGAGAGTATTGGGAGATACGAAAATTTGACAAGGAACATAGTTGCACCATTGAGGGGTTCTAAGGTCGGTTTCGACAAACTAATTCTTTGGTAATAGGTGAATTGGTGTCTCCGAAGCTTCAGGTTAATGGAACAACCTTGAAACCGAAAGAATCATGATAGAGATATAGATACATTACGGTCTCCAAATTAAATCACCAAGGCTTGGTGAGCGAAGGATCATGCAGAGTGTATTGTGTTCGGACCCGCAACAGAGTTGTTCCAGCGAATTCCATCATATTTGTATATGCTTGCACGGAACAACCTTGGAACCGTGACTGATTTTGAGTTGGACGATAAAGGACAATTCAAATTTGCTTTCTTCTCATACGGTGCTTGTATTCGTGGTTTTCGGTCAGTGATTAGGCCCGTTATTGCTATTGATGGCACTCATCTTAAAGGAAGATTCCATGGGATATTGTTCGTTGCTGCTGTAGGGAAAAATACCGTAGTACACGCAGCGGAAGCGAGACTAAAAATAGATTTAGTATGTTTTAAAATTTTTCCTTTTTATTAACCTTAAACCCTTTAATTAATTAACTATACATATCAAGTAACAAAAGTAGAATACCTTTTGTCGCGTGATCCGATTGACTTACGTCGATGGTAATCTGCAAGATCTTCAATTCTAGCACGAACGTGAATCACCTAGGAGCGTGGTCTCCCTTTTTCTTTGAATTGCAAACCTGAGAATGTACAAACAAACCTTTTTTTTTTCTTTTGTTAGTCACAAAACAATCAAAAGAATACAAAGATTATTCCGGTCACTTTTGAGTTCTCAATCTAATGATCGAAACTCGCGTGAACCTAATTCGATGTTGTACACACAAGCTTATTGATGAACAAGCAAGTAGTGTACCATCAAAAGAATAATCTCTTCTCTCTTTTATGTCTTGGTAGAATAAATAAACACTTTTCTATGAGTTGAGAAGAAGAAGAAAATTGATTCAGTGAACCAGGGAGGTGGCCGAATTCTATAGCATGTATTATATAGGTGGCCAAAATTTCTTCTCTTCTTTCTTTAGGGTTGGCCGAAAATCCTCTTCAAAAAAGGATTTGTGCTTTGCCCTGATTTCAATCAACTTTAGAATCCTAACCCTAATTTAACTCATAAGTATTTTATTCTTTTATTGACTAAATAAAAAGACTTCTTATTTGATTAAATAAATAAACTTAATTATTTATTTTCTTACCAAACAAGTCTTTTACTTTTAGTATACATATAGTATAACTCTAGGAAACATATTTCCTAATCAGAAAAAGAGTTTGTTTCTCAATTAAATAATTAATTAATAAATTAATTAATTCTTATTTAATTAAATAATGAAACAAAATAATATATTTGGCTAATATTTTAACCTTGCCGCCCCACATGTATAAAATGGGCCATATATTATTTTCTTATTTCATTTAATCCATTGGACTTTAAATAAAAAGCCCATATGTGAACCAGACCCATTCTTACTAAAAGAAACAAGCCCACATGCCTTTCATTAATATATTAATATAATTAAGCAGCCCATTAAATAAATAATGTGCAAATTATATTCTTAATATATTAAATGCAATTCTAGATGGACCCATAAATTGGTCCGGTAGAATATATCAAGTGATCCATGCAAGTCCGTGTGGATTGGGGATCTTAGTGGGCTATCTAAATTTAAGCTTTAATAGACATAACCTAATCACAATCAACAAATGATTCACTTAGGTCCGATCCATTAATTTTAACTCATTCCACTAAAGAGCTAAAATTGAACTCTTAAATAAAGATAGAATAAGAAGATGTTCCTCATTCATACCCTAGACAATCATGTTGGAGATAGTGTATCCTCGTGATTAATATCAGTAATCGCCAAGAGTTCATAGACCGCCTATAACTCTCCAAGTTACCATATTTACTCATATGACCACGTTTTGAACTTGGATATTTTGACTTGTCCAGAAGCCATGTTTTCAATAGTCACTATCGAAAACTCAACGTTGAGATTTAATATCCAATTACCTCAAAACATCCATATGATGATATTATACTCTCATTTAATAAATGGAGCCACGATGTCCATATCTATAAATGAAGTCCTTTATCGATTAACAAATGAATATCACCAAACTATCGAGGATAGACTATGCTATATAATCGTACTCATTGATAACTCAAATGATATCACTTGCAACCATAAGTCCATCATTTATCTCAGGATTAAGATAGACTCTCTGATTGTCTTGATAATGAAAAGACTATTATCTATTGACGGTTCTAGATAAAGCTTTTCATTGTGATCCAGTTCAATGCACCCAGTGCACTAGATTCTTTTACTCGAAGACACTCCGATGATTTTAGACTCATCATATCTCATTTGATCCCACTCAAATGCTGGCAAAAGAATTCTACAACTTTAACAAGATAAAGGTGCCCAACCTTTAACTTAAGTTGTGAACATTATTCAAGACTAACTAAAAAATTGTGTCTACCTCATACATATCCAGATGTACGAACAATTCTTCTTTTCTCATAGTCTTTAGACCTTATGATTATTTACTTTGACAATTATAATATTAAACTATAAATGCTATAAGATTTGTTAAATCAGAAATCACTTTATTAATATGAAAAAGATTGTCAATTACAACATTACACTCTTGCCATTGAGCATAATCCTAACAGCTGCATGCAAAGATTGAAATGAGCAAGTATATCCACTTGCATAATCCTTGCATAATCCACTTGCATAATCCGTTGCCGGGGACTTCGGCAAGACGTTTCTTTTTAGAACATTAGTCAATTTAATCCTTGCATAATCGTAGAGAATTTCTGTTTTGAACATTTAACCTTTTGGTAGTTATTGTAGTGTACTTTCAGGTTTCTTGTCACAAATTGATGCACGGAAGACGAACTTTGGGTAGTCCACTTGAACCTTTTGTTGAGAATATTGATCTCATAGCGAGGCTACCGATGATGACGGACAATCCTAGAGGACTATCCGACCTTGAGGAAGGGTCAACCTCTTCTAGCAGTACCTCTATTGGTTCAGAACACGGATAGGGTCAACGGATGATGAAGGAATTTTCATTGCCTACCGTTGGATCACATCCTTCAGCTATATTGTTAGACGATGCCCAGAGGAATTACGAGCTGAAAAACTTGCATTACAACACACTCCCGCACTTTGGTGGTTACCTAAGCGAAGACTGCCTTCAATTCATGAAGGAATATTACAATGTGGTGACCACTTTTCCACTCAGAAACTTGACGGAGGATCACTTACGCATGCGATGTTTTTCGTATTGCATGTGAGACGACGCCAAGAAGTGGCTCATGGCATTACCAGCAGGATCCCTTACCACATGGAGTGGTGTTGAGTAGAAGTTTTTTGCCAAGTATTTTCCCTCATGGAAGACGAAGGAAATACGAAGTATGATAGCTGATTTCCAGGAAAAGGAAGGGGATGCGTTTCATAAATCATGGGGTAGATTCAAGCTACTTTTAGCACGGTGCCCTCACCATGAGTATACTTTAGTATCACAAGTTCAATCTTTCTATGATGGATTGACAGGACTTTCACAAGCGATTGTTGATAACGCATGTGGAGGAGCGATGCGAGAGAAAACGGCATAATATGTGTTTGATAAGTATGAGATGCTTGAACAGAATTCCCAGCAGAGAAACACTCGAGGGAGTCGATGAGGAATGAGTATGGAAATGGCAAGTCAAATAAGTGATATGAGTAAGAACATAGCGACACTCATGAGTAGGTTTGGGAACCAACCTACAGTGACGAATCAGGTTTTTGGTAAGGAGAACTGTGGAATGGACATGAATTCCATGGTTGAGCCAGAACCACCTAGGAAAGAAGAATTACAAGTAGTGTATCCGCCACGCCAGTCAAGACAGTTGGATGATCCCTTCTCCAACACCTACAATCGGGGATGGGCAAGGCATCCTAATTTGAATTACGGGAACAACCATTGCTTGTGAAACTTGATGCAGTAAAATCTGTGTTCAATTTATTAAGAAAGTTCGTTCACTGGGATCGGCGATTTTATCAGTTAAAACCAATTAATCTAGCAAAGGTGACTCTAAATGCGAAAACTAAATTGCATAATGCTTTTCTTTGGAAAGATTGTTTAACTCTAGGATTAATCTAAATTATGACTATTTGAACTAAAAATCAAATCAACGAATAAACAAATCAAAGAATGAATATATGGGGAGAAACTAGGGAATCGATGCACCTCTCTTAGACACTCAATGCTCTCAATTAGTCTCAATAAACACTTCAATAAAGTTTAGGGCTTGTTTTGATAAACAATTAAGAACGAATCTCCTTCCCACCACTCGCACAAAGGCCATGTGTCAAGTGTTAGTAATGAAATTCCTATGAACAAAACTCTAAGCCAAATCAATGCCACAAGGCCATGCAAACATTAATTTTCAAGTCTATTAAGCTTATGATTGTGATTCAAATGGAAAGGCCATTCACATCCAAACCCTAATCTCAAAGATAAACTAAATCACAAACTCATATCAATTGAGGCCACAAAATAATATGAATCAAGAATATAGAGCAATTAATTCAATAGACAAGACTAAAACCCAATTGATTAACAAAAAGATAGACTAATTGATTACATAGAGTTGTCCAAAATTGGTTACATCAATCCCCTAATAAAGGTTTAGTTACACATCAATGGAGAGAACAAAAGTATAGAAGAGATGAAGATAGAACCCATTATGGTGTGATGTTTCTGACTTGCGATCTCCGTCGTCTTCCTGCTCCAAGTAATCTCCTCTGATGGAATGAATGAAAAGAATCAAAGAATGGTGGTCTTAAAAACTCTCTCTGTCTGTCTATATGTCGAACCCTTATTTTCTCTTATTCCCTTCTTTTTATAGGTCTTCTACAGTGACGAGAAGACGAGGAGGCGGTCCACCGCTCAACGTGCCGCTGGGTAGGCACTTGCATGGGCAGCGAAAAAAGTTACCTCCACACACTGGAATGGCTCGCTTGGCGTGCCGCTGAGTAGGCACTTGCCTCTTGAGCGGCATGGCCAGCGAAAAAGGGGGTATCACTGGCGCCTGTTGCACCGCCGGCGGTGCACCTGCCTGATGGGCGGCATGGGCCGCGGAAAATGGGAGAAAAATGCCCTTTCTGCATCATTTGACTCTATCATCTCCAGAATACGATCCGATCAACATTTCTATGGTAAGAGACCTGCAAAGACTTAACAAACACATCAACCCACCAAAAAGACCCAATAAACAAGCATATGCATAAGCAAAAAGGGCAAAATCTAAGCATAGAAATAGACTGATCAAATACCCCCAAACCTATCTTTTGCTAGTCCTCGAGCAAAACCAAACATTCCTAAACTGAAAAACTAAATCCTAATAAAGCCACTTTCGCAGGGAACGCGATAGCATTGAGCATATGCTACAAGCCTTTAAACCTCTAGGTGTCCCTAGTAGGAGGAGTGTTGTCTCCTGAGGGTTCTCAGCTATGACACCCACAAACATATCCCACAAAACCAATCATTCGAGATGCAATCGATTAATGCTCAGATAGAAACAATGCATGCAGAAGCCAATAGGTAAAGACTAACATTATGTCACAAATTTGAATGCATTGCTTAGTTTTAGATGAAAAGCCCAAACTCAAGATATTCTAGCATCAAGAACACTTTGCCGAACGCCATAGATGTAATTCGCCTTGACTCTAAACCTCACCAGATATCGCTCATATTTCTCACAGAACCTAGGCAAATAAACTCATCAAGCATATGCGAAAGAAGTTATGCACAAGAAATTTCAAATTATAATCGCATATGAATATGTCATTGAAAGAACGCTTGATTTGAATGCAAAGATCTCATGAAAAGAATCGAATCATTATGAGCAAGATAAACACACATACACTTCTACTTTCATAGCAAGGATAACCAGCGGATCAATTTAGACTTTTCATTAGGTTGTAATGGGGCTATTGGGTGAAGGTTAGCAAGGAACGGGATGTAGGAGTTCAAACCCTAGGATCATTCAGTGAGAGTCTTCAATTACCTTTACGGCTTGGCACAAGCTCTTAGGTCTTCATTGACTTCCTTTGCAAGTGGAATAATGCCACTTACCATTCATTGCTGTCCCCTTAATTCACCATTCACTTTTGCCCACTCCTTCGAGAGTAGATACAACACTTAAGTCCTTTGACATGTTGTGTTCCTTAGATTCTTTTTCTGGCGTACGCAACTCACCATTCATTTTGGTGGTACAACTTTCTGTTTCTTTTTTTTTTTTTTTTTTTTTTATATATTTTTTTATTTTTTATTTTTTTAGACTAAGATAAAACTACAACCTTGCCTCTTACATTTGGATTGAATGCAGCTCATTCTTCATTTGACTCGTATCACTTTCGCACAAATTCTTATGCAAACTCTTCAACCTTCTTCACCATCTCAAAGCATGATCCCAAGTTAACAGGTATGGCTATAATAAGGCTTACATGGGTTACAGTAAATGTGGTGAAGAAAGAAAAGGCAATCAGTGTTTGGCTTCAAACAGGGCTATGGAGCACACACACATAGGTAGGAAATATTACAGGCCTTTTAATTAGTTCATGCACACATAGTCTAACATCACTTCCACTGGTTCGACTTACTCAAGATCAAAGATTACATGTGAAAATCTTTATGATGAATACTCTATAATGCTCAATGTTCAACCTATAGAGATCAAATCTAATGCTAAGAACCTATTGCGTGTTTAAAGAGTAGAAACAAAATAATCCCTCATATATGTCATTTATGAACGCACTTTGGCTTAGTGAACTCACAGGGTAGTCTCCACTATTAATCATGGCAATCCAACTAGGCATCCTATCCACTATCACATCCAGAGCATGTCATAAATTTTGAAAATGCAATGCAATACTCTAAGTGGCAAGATGTTAGTTTAAACCCAGTGATTTAAGCATATCATTTCAAAGTCAAATACCAAAATATCTCATCAAGGTTATTGCAGGAACGACAAACTCTAAAACACTGAAAAACATGACTCAAGACTCAACATACCCCCAAACCTAAACTCAACAGTGTCCTCAATGTTGACAAGCAAGAAAAGACAGGCAAGAAAAACAAAAGGAAAAATAAAAGCAAATAAAAGTTCAAAAAGAAAAAGAAAAAAAAAATCATAGCCTGCTAATCTCCTCCATCCTCATCGGAGAGCTGTAAGATCTCGGTTCCCTGATCGGAGTCTATCGTGTCATCCTGCATCTGCTGCTCATCATCAAAGTTCACAATCGGGGTCCGCTGGTCAAAATCCTGCGGCTCGACACCTGATCCACCAGCTGCAAAAAGATCCTGGTCAGGCATAGGGGGCTGAAATGGCTCTCCACTCCCACTAGCCACAGAAAACCGGCTAGTCAGCATCCCACGCAGCTTCTCTATGTTAGCCTCGATAGTGTCAAATCGAGTATCGAATCGACCCTCCAACTGCGTGAAGCGCAAATCCATATGCGTCTGCATAGCCTGCAAAAAAGTGGTAAATGGATCACCTCCTGGCTGAGCTCCGCCTATCTGAGGGGCCTGTGGTGCCCCTTGAGGCTGGTCTTGTAAAAGTGCAGCTGCCTTAGCCTCTCTTGCCTCTCTCTCCTCTCTGCGACGTCTTCTCTCCCCATAATTCCCAATAGGAGGAAGGCCCCTCAGGACTAACTGCTGGTTCCAGTTCGTCAAGTTCATCATACTCGGGTCATGGTTCTCTAACCCTGCACTCACATCAATGCCTGCCTGTCTATAGAAAGCAGTGATCAAACACGGAAAAACCATGGACTGGTCATCGTGTGCACTGGCGTCTTGAATGGCATTGAAAATCACTCGTCCAATATTGATAGGGCCACCTGACCTCAAACGTAGCAACACACGGGCCTGGTCATAAAAAATCTCAGAACGGTGCTGGGATGGCATCAGTGAGTATGTCAGGAAAAGGTTCCAAAAGGCAACATCGGCATGCATGTCGCGCTGGTACAGCTTTACTAACGTACCCCATTCCACCTGTCCATCCATCCTAAGGCCTGCAGCCACTCGTCCTCTATAGGGGTCAAGATCTGTAATATACTCTATCCCTCGACCGTTACTGATAGCCACCTCCGGAGCGTCAAAATACTGATTAATAGCCTCCGGAGTTATATGAACCTCAACACCCTGCACTAAAACTGGTTCTCCAACCAACAGTCTCCCTGGTACAGCACTAGCATAATACTCTGTAACAATCCCCCTGTTCGGCCTTGGTGGGCGTGCAACATATCCACCCCATCCGCGGTCTGTAACCATCTGTGGAACAGGTGTCTGTGCCAGACTCTCAACATCAATTCCCCTCTCAATAATCCAAGGTCGCCTGAGGAAATTGCTGAACCGACTCTTAAAGTCCTTGTGTTGTGCTTGTTTTGGCAATGCCTTTTGTTTCCCCTTATCGGATGTACTGACCCGAGGACGCTTCCCTATAGCAGTCCTTGCCATCTGCAGATAACACAAGCCAACAATTACACACAAATTTCTACCAAAACTTCGGCAGCATTTCGTTTCAAAATTCAGTTCCCAATATTTTTATAATACCATATAAATCACATGCAAGGCCAAATAAATCACATGCAAGTCCAAATAACTCACATGCAAGTCCAAATAAATCAAATAAATTCCTCAAAATCAAGTATGGCAACCATTATTCAAGCAAAGACATTCAAACTCTCCTAAGAACAACAATTTTCGGAATTCCTTATATACCAAGTGAAAATCACAACCCAATAAACTTAATCATGCTAAATAGATCAATTTGAACAAAGCCCATTGGTGATTAAGACATAGAATCCGAATTTGAGCATGCAAAACTCTCAATCTCTTCATACCACATTGTAAAATCAAAACTTCACAAGTTAATGCCATTAAAGTAAAATAGAAGAGAGAAGAGGAAGCATACCTTGTAGTCGAAATTGAGGAGAGTAGAAACTATGGAGAGCAATTGAGAGAAAAGAAAAGAAAGAGGAGGAAGAGAAAAGCAACTGCAGCCGTTTGTGGGTCAAATGAGACCCACAAAACTGCACGCCCCTTTTTAAATAGTGTAGGGCAACATTTGACCAACCGCTGACGAGACACGCTGCATGGGCAGCGGTCCAGTCAGCGGTAAAGGAAAAAAAAATGCTTACCTGAGGTCTAAAACGCACCGTTTGCGTAAGTGACCGCCGGGCTTACCGTTGGTCAGGTACGCGCCACTTGAGCGGTCTAGGTGGCGAGCCAAAACAGTGAGTCCATTGAATTTTGGCCGCGGCTTGTGCAGCTGTCATCTTGGGCGGTCTATTGGCGAGCCAGACAGTGGACTCACGCTGGGTAACCGCTGTCCATGCATGTTCCTCTTCAGCGGTATGGGCCACGGTAAATGTTAAAAAGGTTGACAGGCCCTATTCCACGAGATCCTCTTGAGCGGTCTCCTGCACGAGAATTACAGTGTTGGTGAAGTTGCTCGTACGGGCTCGTGCATGTGCATCTTGAGCGGTCCATCCTGCGTGAACTCCTCAAGCATCAGGTCTTTACTTACGCCGGCCATGCCACAACGCCACTTGAGCGGTCTAGGTGGCGAGCCATTCCAGGTTGCAACATTGAGTGTACCGCGGCTCAGGCATGGCTGTCTCTTGAGCGTCTATTGAGCGCTAATTCCCTAATTCGTGCAGTTCTACTGTTTGATCAAGGCAAACAACACACACATAAAACATAACTGCACACAGCTCAACAAACTGGAAATCTCGATTCCCCAAACCTGGATTGGAAAATACTCTCCACTAAACGACGACTCACATAATTACTGACTCAAATTATATAAAGAAAATAAACGAAGAGAAAAAACAATGTTACTAGGTGGGTTGCTCCCACCAAGCGCTTTATTTAGCGTCTAGGCAAGACGTGTGAGAGCTCTACGGCTCTATAAGCACGGAATCCTCCAATCGCACGACAGCCGAGATCCTTAATGTAAGGCTTAACCCGATGCCCATTTACCTTGAACATGTTGCCATTCTTCTCGTTTTGCACTTCTACAGCTCCATAGGAAAAACTTTGTGCACCCTGAATGGTCCAAACCCTCTAGACTACAGATTCAACTTACCGGCGGAAACAGCTTCAGCCGGTGAGATAGTTGAACACCCAGCACTTGCATAACGGGCGAAAGGTCTTATGCACTATCATCTTGTCATGTATCAACTAGTTTTTTCTTGTATGTTTGCACTCTCATACGCTTCAAGCGAAATCGCGATTCACACAGCTGAGTTTCCTCTCCTCACGGGCCTTGTCATAATCAAAGTTCAACTTCCTGATGCCCTAAGGCTCTATGCTCGCGTTCTACTGGAAGGGGACACGCCTTCCCAAAGACCAACTATAGGGACTCATCCCAATAGGTGTCTTGAAATGGTCTGTAGGCCCACAATGCATCATCTAATTTCAACGCCCAATCCTTTCGAGTGGAGTGGAATTGACAGTCTTCTCTAGGATACTCTGATTGTTGTTGCTGGACCTAAATGTCCTGAAGTCTGTGGGTGGTATGGTGTAGCAACCTTATGCCTTACACCATATTTCTTCAAAAGTGCAGCAAAGACTGTTGCAAAAATGCGTACCTCCATCGCAATGATAGCTCTAGGGTCCGAATCTTGCAAATATCGTCTCCCTCACAAATTTCACCACAGTTGACATCATATTCCTTGGGCCTTTGTTCTACCCATTTTGACACATAATCAAACTGCTACAAGATGTAACTATAACCACAAGATGGTGGGAGATGGTCCCATGAAATCTATGCCCCAGAC